>VDFB02000013.1:66635686-66648032 GCA_007258455.2 Sequoia sempervirens | reverse complement strand
AAAGCTAGAGATTGGGTAATGAGGATTAAAGTTAATTAATTTAAAATTTAATTAACTTTGAGTGGGTTAGTGAATTTGATTTAAATCATTTGATTTATTTAATCAAATAAGAGGACTTTGGGTATTTAATTAAACAAATTGATTTATTTAATTAATAAGAGGATTTTGAGGATTTTAATTAAACAAATTGATTTATTTAATTAAACATGATTAGTGAATTAATCTAATAAATTACTTTATTTGATTAATAGAGGAAATGGAATTAGATGCATGATATTGATTAAGATAAATTTGCATCATTACATTTTTCCCCTCTTTGAAGCAATGTACTTGCTGCATTGGTTTAAAGAATAACCTTGCTAAGATCAAAATTCAAAAAAAATCTGATTTTTTCAGATGCCCTAGCAGAAAGAAGTATGCTGGTACACTGCCCCCTCGAGAGATCGGGCGAAAACTCCAATTTTTAGGTCGATCTCATGATAAAGATTCAGGATTAATTTAGCTCAAAGGGAACTAGAAAGTGCAAATTTTTAATGTAGACCAATTTGATGATGTATAGATAGTCATCGGCCATGGGTAACCTTATGTCTATTATGATAAGTCATACATATTTAATACGTGGATAGAAATGTTAGTAAGGATAGAAGAATAAGAAGAATAAGAGGGATCAACCCTTGAGTTTGAGAAGATGTAGAAGTCCAACAAGTCTATGAATCGTCAAGGAGATATGATGATGAATGATGATGGTTTGCTTATCTAGGGATTGGGGATGTAAATAACATAACTTTACTTATGTTTGATAACACACATATATACGATGCATCAAGGTACAAACAACTAGGATGGCGTGGTATCTAGTGTGATGGAATTTGACTCAAAAAATAGATAGGAGTATTCTTGTTTACACTTGACATACAAAAACCTCACTAGAATGCATTTCAAAAGTTTCAAACATCTTGGACTAAAACATAGCAAGGAATAACCTATCAATGAAATAGTCAACAAGCTGTCTAAAATTTCTTCCATATGCACCTACCAAAGCAAGTATTCACCAAATTATATTACAAGAATGTCCAACAAACACAACAAACAAAAGATAATGGTCAATTAACCATTCCTTTCTCTCTAAATATTTTTAGATAGACATCCTTGAGAGGTCATGGGAATAGGTGCAATAAAATAAATCACAAGAATAGATCAAGTAAACAAACAATTCACTGTTCTCCATACCGCTAGCCAAGACTAAACTATGGTGAATTTTGATGTTGATGTCCATTATACGAAGGATGCATCCTAGGAAATGATGAACATATTAGATGATTTTGAGACTAATGGCATGATGGGCTATTGATACCAAGAATTGACCAACTTGTTTACCTACTGCCCTAGACTTGAGACCTTGACATTTGGGTTTACACTTTTAAATTTGCTCTACTTGTTTTTGATTATTTTGCCAAAGGTTGAAGGTGACAATTGATTTATTATGGATGATTGATTGTTGTGGGTGAAGTGAAATGAGACAGATGGATTTTTTCAAATATTTGGATTTTTTTATGTTTTCAAAATGTTATGAGGTTGTTTTTTGGATTTTTGGGTTATTTATATGTTTTTGTATTTTTGTGTCTCAGGGGATGATCAAAGATTAGCCTTGCCTATGTTTAAGCTCAAAGATGACGTAGTTCGGATAACGACTCAGTGCTCTATTTTGGGAATGTTGAATAACCTTTTTCTTTCAAACAATAAGCTTGGTGGCACCATTCCAAGTGAAATTTGTGGTGGATTCAAGAAAATAGCTTTGCCTGATTCTGTGTATTTACAACATTATGGGGTGTTAGATCCTTCATGGAATGCTTTGGTTGGCAGTATTCCTGAGCAGATTGGAGATTACATTATGGTTGAGTTATCTTTATAGGGAAACCTACATACTAGTCATGTTCCTTCACAACTTTTTCTTCTTGGAAATCTTACTCTATTAGATATGTCTTTCAATATTCTTTGTGGACCCATTTTACCTGAGTTTGCAAGACTTCAAAACCTCTAAAGCCTTAGTTTGTCTAATAACCAGTTCACTGGTAGTATTCCAATAGAGTTGGGAAATATTTCAGGTCTTGTGAGTCGATGTTTATTGCAAGTGAAAGTGAAATAGGATGGATGTTTTTGGTATTTTGAGAGGTTTTGAGGCTGTTTTGGGATTTTTGAGATGTTTTACAAATGTTTTGATTTTCAAAATTTTCTATGTTTTTGTGTTTTCTGAGATTTTGACCAAGAACCTAACCTAAAGACCTATCCTAGGGGCCTTGGGGGCTAATCAAAGATTAGCCTTTCCTACATTATACATGTAGAGACCATGTAGTTCAACTGAATCGACCCATAAGATGAAGATATGCATAGATGAAAGATGACATTTTATTATGATGGACTCCTAAAGGACTAACCTAGGGTGTCTCGGGGGCACATTGATGATGGCCTTGCCTACATTCAAAGCTCAGAGACCTGTAGTTCAACTAACATAGACTCGTTTATTGATGAGATATGAACAAATGGATTGCCATTTTTTTATGATGGACTCCTAAAGGACCAACCTAACTGTCTCGAGGGAACATTGATGATGTCCTTGCCTACGTCCAGAGCTCAGAGATCCATAGTTCGACAAGAAAACTCTATTTTTAACTTTTTTTGACTTTTTTGACTTGTTTTTGGATTTTGATCTATGTTTTGAATGTTTTTGGGTTTTCTAATTTTAAGGAATACTTCAAGAATATAGACGTATCTGATCCAATGTAGGTATAAGAACATGCCCCCAGCATGCTGCGATAGACTACTTTGATATAGGCAAGACAAACTGACCTTAGGAATGGGCTGAGTAGTACTAGGAGGGATCATGATATGAACACAAGATCAAGCTATGATGCAAATGAAGATGGGTGATGGATGGAGATGTGGAAGTGTGATAAATGAATGATGCAACACAAGCAGTAGAGATCATGGTGGATGGAAAGTGCTTATTTACAACGCCTATTTGCTAGGTTTTCACCAAGGTACTTTCCCAAAGTGCCACTGAAGTAGTTTTCACTAAAGGATGATTTTTTTTTCTTTACTGTTTTCAATCCTTTTTCTAATTTTTTTGATAATTTTTTAATTTTTTGGATTTATACCTTGAAAGATTAGGCATAAAACTTTTTGAGATGAGAGCTATTGATAGGCTCTTGCAGAGGCTCTCCCTCGGGTGTAGATAACCGATATGCTCTTGATTTGTAGATTGTCGTGATGATGAAGGGTTCCAATTAATTAAGTTCAAACTTTCCGTTGCTATCTAGATTTGGTACATTCTTCTGATTCTCCTTTAATATGAGCTATTTGACTTGAAAGGTTTGACTTCTGATCTTATTGTTGTAGCTCTACTTGAGATGGTTGTGGTAGACTTGTAGATGATTCAAGGAATCCATGCACCGCTCATCCAGTAGTTCTAGCTTGTTCAACTATGACACCTAATATTCTTCATCAGTAATGAGGTTTTGCAATGATATTCACAAGGATGGGAGCTCAATCTCAATAGGAAGGATGGATTTTGATCCGTAGACCAGGGAGAAAGGGGTTGCACCTGTAGGCATGCAGATACTCATTCGGTAGGCCCATAAGGTGGGATTTAGCTATAAGTTCCAGTCATGGCCAGTTTCATTGACTATTTTCTTTAGGATTTTCAAGATGTTTTATTTTTAGCCTTAGTTTGGCCATTTTCTTGGGGGTAGTATGGAGTGGAAAAGCCATGTTGGATATTGAAATTTTGGCATAGATCTTGAACATCCTAGTTCTGAAAGGTGTCCCATTATCCGAGATAATGGCTGACACCATAGTGGAAAATAAGGTAGTTCAGATGATCTTGGAAATTTGCTTTCATATGATATAGGTCAGTGGGAATGGCCTCTACCCACTTCTCAGAAGTACTTCATGGCAGTGATAATGAACTTCGGCCCACTAGATGAGGTAGGGTAATTTTACCTAATGATATCGAGCCCCATTGTGAAAGGGCCAAGGTGTAATGATTGGGTGGAGCTCCTAAGCTAGTGCATGGATGAGATCCCCATGCTACTAACACTATAGGCATTTCTTGACATATTCATGAGCTTCTCTTTCCATTGTAGGCTAGTTGTACCCCATTCTTAATAGTTTCTTAGCCAAGGTCATACCACTCGAATGTGAACCTCGGTTAAAGCAGTCAAAGCTTCCTCAGTTTTTAGGCATCGTAAAGGGTTCCTTCAATACTTCGATGTTATAGGGTGTCACCTAAGATAATAAAACGGGCTGACTTCTTGAAAAAGGTTCTTTTTAGGTTCGGGGTGATATCAACAAGGATATTATTAGGTAAGTGTATATATCATGATACCAAGGATCATTGGGACTAATGATTTCACACACAAATTTAGACTCTAGTACCTCAAATGTTGGTATAAGAAGCTACTCTACAAGGAATTCATGCTTAGGGACGTTGTGTGGGATATCCAGTAGTGATCCAATTTTTTCCATAGCATCTTCTGCTCTATTGTTTTCCCTTGGTACTTTTTCAAATGTGATGTCAATGAAGAACTCTTTGAGGATTTCCACCAATTTCTTGTATGGAGTCAACTTGTCGTCCTTCGTCTGGTACTCATCATTTACCTGATTGATGATTAGCTATGAATCTCCATAGAACTTGAGTGCCATGATCTACCACTGCACTGCTATTTTGA
This sequence comes from Sequoia sempervirens, assembly GCA_007258455.2. Taxonomy (NCBI): domain Eukaryota; kingdom Viridiplantae; phylum Streptophyta; class Pinopsida; order Cupressales; family Cupressaceae; genus Sequoia; species Sequoia sempervirens. The sequence goes on along the minus strand of VDFB02000013.1, from coordinate 66,643,305 downwards.
GTCCTATGATAAGAGCCTCATATTCTGCAATGTTATTTGTGCAAGGAAATGACAAATTATATGACCTTGGTATGCAGTCTCCTTGTGGTTTGATGAAAAAGACTCCAACTCCTGACCCATACTGTGTGTATGAATCATCAAAATACACTTTCCAGTGATCCGCTATGCTTAGGTTAAATATTAATTCATCGAGGAACTCTAATGTCAGTGGTTTTTCTAAACATATTTGCACCTCTACTAGTTGACTTGCAATCACTTGTCCCTTAATAGCCTTTTGTTCCACATATTTTATATCAAACTCTAATAGGATCATAACCCACTTAGCCATCCGTCCTGTAAGCATTGCTTTAGAAAGTAAGTATTTGAGTGGGTCAATCTTGGCAATGAGTTTTATTTGATGGGCTAACATGTAGTGCTTGAATTTTTGTGAGGAAAACACTATTGCTAGGAAATTCTTTTCAATGAATGTATAGTTCAACTCATGCCCTACCATGGTTTGAATGATATAGTAAATAAATCTCTCCTTCCCATCTTCATCATGTTGAGCTAAGCGAGTGCCAAGTGCTATTGCTATTACCAATATATATAGGATCAATGGTTTGTTTGGAATCAAATGGCATAAGGATTGGTGGTGTGAGAAAATACTCCATGATATTGTTGAACACCTGATCACATTTCTCATCCCATTTGTATGCTACCCCATTGTGGAGTAGATGAGAATATGGGATAGCCTTATCTACTAATTGTGCTATGAATCAACAGATGGATTGGAGTCTTCCTTATAAGCCCCTTAGTTGCTTCAATGTTCTTGGTGCCTTCATTTCAAGAATTGCACTGACCTTGGCAAGATCTATCTCAATTCCCCTCATAGACACGATATGCCCTACAGATTTCCCTAATTGTACACTAAAGACACACTTCTTTGGATTGATCTTGACTTTATACTCCTCTAGCCTGTCAAAGATGGAGCTTAGTGCTGCTATGTGATCTCGACACTTCCTAGATTTGGCCAATATGTCATCTACATAGTCTTCCAAAATTTTATGAATCATTTCATGGAAGATTAGCATCATAGATCTTTGGTAGGTTACACCAGCATTCTTCAAACCAAATGACATCATGTTCTAGTAGTAGGTCCCCCATGGACAAGTGAACGTTGTCTTATGTTGGTCCCCTTTAACTATCATGATCTGATTATACATTGAGAATCCATCCATTAGTGATAGCATTTCATGTCCTGCGATCATATCCAGGATCATGTCAATGTTTGGGAGAGGAAATTCATCCTTGGGACATGCTTTGTTAAGGTATCTGAAGTCTGTGCAGATGCAGATGCCCCCAATGGGCTTTGAAATAGGTACGAGATTTGAGACCCACTCTAGATAATCAATTGGTTGTATGAAGCTAGCATCAAGGAGTTTTTGTAATTTTAGTTTGACCAATAATGGTATTTGTGGATTCATTTTTCTTAGTTTTTGTCTTACTGGTTTTTCTTTTGGATAGATAGCTAGATGGTGAACCACAATTTTTGGATCAAGAACAGACATATCTGTGTAGGTCCATGCAAATTTTACCTTCCTTTCCCTTAGGAATGTAGCTAGGAGTTCTTGTTCTTCTATCAACAATGATTATTCATAGAAGGTGATGTGTGGTGTTTCTTCTATTCCCAAGTTGACTAGATTACACATTTTTGCTAAGACTGCTGACATTTCTTGATGAATAACACTAAGGGGAAGATTGAATCCCTCATCCTCTCGCACCTCAAAAATGTTTTCACCATTGGATTCATCCTTTTTTTTTTACTATTTTTGGGTCAGAGAGTGCCACAGTGCGGTTTTCACTCAAAGACCTAGATATCATTCTTAAATTTTCACTTTTGCGACTGAAGGATTCAATCGTTACCCCATAGTAGGCATGTCTGTCTAGCTCAATGTTGAATCCTACCTTGTGATCTCTACATGGTATAGTATCCCACAATCCCATGAATTCTGAGAGAGCCTCATCATTTTTGAATGTGTTCAAAATTGGCGTTCCTCGTTGGTCGTAATTGATGAGTTAGGGATAGACTAAGTTTAGCTTATGGGTTTGGTTATTTGACTCAAAAGATAAGGTACTAATCATGAGAAGGGAGGAATCCTCAAATAGCATGGGCATATTAGTTATGGGATCCTCATCACACACATCAGTTATGTCAAAGGTAAAGTTATCTAAAGGAAAACTTGTGGATACTAGCAACTGAAGAGGAGCTTTTACTTTTCTAACAAGGGCACCTTTGTCAAGTATGGTTATTTTCGGAGGAGTACATCCAAGGCCAATATTTCTTATACGCTTCTCAGGAATGATAGGTACTAGAAGACCATTGTCATTCTGTCCAAGTTTCTTGTTTCTGTTATAGCCCATAGCAAGCATCATTTGTAGTCCATTGTTGCTATCATCCATGGTGTTAGCTCTCAAAAATGTAGGTCAATGCCTCAAGAGGCTACCAATCTCTTGATACACTTAGGGTAATAGACAAGGTCAAGAGAACTCAATTTTCTACTCTTTAGGTGCTGCTAACCTTGGCGAGTGTACTTTTCTAAAAGAAGTAGACTTAACTTATGATTTATCCTTCTGAAATGCTTTTTCCACAAGGGTAGATGAGAGTGAACAAATGAAATCAAACTTAATAGCAACCTTCTGATATAAATCCTAAAATGTTCAACTAACATATGTAAATAAATTGAATGAATTCAAATTGATTAAGTGCAAAGACTAATGCCTTATTGGGTGTCGCAGTCAAATGAAACAAAAGTGGGGAAAATTATTCGGCAAAAATCAAATTACTAGCATATGATACGTTTTACAACTTGTATAAACATGCGGGGATTATGACTACTAAAGCTCTATAATAATCGGATGAATCTCTCGATTCTGTGATCAACAAAAGGATTTAATCTGCAGAGAGAACCAATAGATTAATCACACAGATACATCAAATGTGCACTGATAAATTGGAAATAAACTTGTTACTTCAATTTAAATAACTAGAAAGAATCAACTTGGAGACAACTTAGCAATACTTTTCAATAAAATCAACATGCAATTGATACCAAAAATAAACTGCCACACTAGTTGAATTTCATTGAAATCGCCATTTGAAAGCATGCAACATAGTATTTGGAATGAGAACTTTATTCTACTCTATCCATTCCTAATCTACCTACTGTATGATTCTAAAATCTAATCTTTCAATTACAATCGGGATTGCATATTTATACACTAGCATGAGAAAACATATCGCTTCAAATTCATGTTAGCCCACCGTAGAGATCAGGAAAATTTCACGTCGACCATCAGTTGTATTTAGAAATTCTCATATGTCGGCCCACAGTGTTTGAATCTTTATTAATCACCAATGGAATAGTCACTGAGACAACTAGAAAGTATGCCGAAGGAAATTCAATTGTCAATCGTTAGTCATCCTGTGTTCCTCTTTTCTTTGTGTTGTTCACATTTGCCATGACCATTTGTTCGCTATGCTGAAGTCAAGAAGTATCCTTTTGTCCCCTTTACATTTTGCCATGAACTTATGCTGTCGGTGAGATGTCATACAACATACATTATGTTTCATTGAGAGCCCCATGTTACGTTCCTTCCAATCGCTGAGACATAAGATATCTCTCACCGATGCGTTCTTTTGTTTCGTTCACAGTCACTGTAACATTCTGACATCGGCAAGACCTCTCGTAGAGCATACCATGTTTCACTGAAAGTTCCCTCATTCATCCTGAGTTGTTGAGACAAGAGAAAACTCTCGCTGAGAAGCATTTCCCATTCACCTTCGCCAAGACTCTTCAAGATTGGGGAGAGGTCCCAAAGAATCCACTGAGTTACACCGAAACATCCTGAGCACACCCTAGATCGCCAAGAGAAATCAACTCTCATATCGATAGAGACCTTCATTTTGTTCCATCGGTGAGACCGGAGGTCACTCACTGAGACCTCATACTGATGGAATACCTCTCACCGATAAGCCTCCTCCATCGCCAGTTGGAAAGACAATTCACACTCGCCAAGACCACATGACACAAACCTCAACTCTTACCGATGTAACCCCCTTCACAAGTCAGTGAGACACCATAGGATCATTGTGACATTTCACTGAAGCCTTTAACTTATGCCGATAACTCAATTCTTCCACCACCGGTCAGTGAGACAATAAGGTCACCGTAAGATCCGCATGTCATGAAACTTCAACTCTTACCGATGTAACCCCCTTCACAAGTCGGTGAGACACCACAGGATCATTGTGACATTTCACCGAAGCCTTTAACTTATGCCAATAAGTCAATTCTTCCACCGCCGGTCAGTGAGACAATAAGGTCTCACCAAGACCTTATCCCGAATACCACGACTCTAGCCGAAGAGAGCCCATATGAGTTAATCGGTAAGACACATCAAATTCGCTATGACCTTATATCGATGGTATAACTTATGCTGATATGATCCATTACAATCGCCGAAACCATGTGAATATCTCGCCGATAACTTCCAGTAAGTAAATTCCAGTCACCAAGACATCAAAAACGTCTTGCCGATAGGCAACACAGACGTTTGCTAGCAGAAAACGCAACATGGGTTGGGGAGACCTTGACCATCTTACGCCGATAAGAACCAGAATGTGAAAAATGCAAGACTCGATGGAAACAATGAAACCACATGGCAAGAAATGGGCAGAATATGCACACGGTAGGACCAATCTGGAAATTTATGAGTAAAATCAACATGTAAAAACATCATATTTTTATAGCTCTAACACATGGGAAGATCAGGCATGAGCCTTTCATCTTGATATATCAAAGCGATATGTCATTTTCATCTACCACTTCCTGGCTTAGGTATCCCCAACATCTAAATCTGGAGGGGTCTGCTTTAAAGGTTTGAGCTGATGTTTCAATCGATTGGGGTTGCCCATGAGACCTAGGAGATTGAGGTAATTATCCTATTACAAAGGCACTCTTTTTCATTTTGTAATTCCCACACCCATTTTCTTGGATAATGACTTTGATATTAGAGAGGTCTAAAATGGCAGGTGTCTTTGTCTTAGAAGTGGAGGCTAAGGTAGATGGGTCTACATATGGAGTCATAGGGCCTTAATCATTCTTTGGGACTTGAGGGATCTTGTAGTACTTGGCTTCCAGATTCTTGCAATAATAAAATGGCTTGGGATCACCATGGATTGTGACCTCTTGATTTTGATAGGGAAACTTGACACATTGATGGAAGGTAGATGCAAAAACTTGCATTCCATGGATCCATGGGCATCCCAGGAGGATATTGTAAGGTAATTCTAGATCAAGGACTTTGCATGTAGTTTCCATGATGGCTAGACCTACTTGAATAGGGAGTTGAATAGTGCCTTGAGACACCCTTTCTTGATCATCATAGTCCCTGATTTTAATACCTGTACCTTTTTCAATGACGTCCTCAGAGAGTCTTAGATTCTTTATTAGCTTGAGAATACAGATATTCAGACCTACACCCCCATCCACCAAGACTCTTTTGACTTTATTCTTATGGACTAGGAATTCAAGATGGAGTGCACGGTTATGAGATGGTTGCATTGGGAAGTCCTTATCATAAAATGTTAAGAGATGTGGTGTGGTGAGGTGTTCGACCATAGCTTGGAACTGATCTACATCAAGGTTCATTGGGACGGAGGATGTGGCTAATGCTTCTTCTAGGATTTTCCTATGTGCAAGTGAGATTTTCAGTAACTCCATGATGGAGATATGAGCGGGTGTTCTTTTCATCTTGTCCAATACATTGTAACCATTGGGAATGAATTTTAGATTAGTAGTGGATGCCTTGGGTGGTTGTGATGGTCTAGAAATGGTAACTCTTCCACCACATGTGGTAACTCCACAATCGGCTTAGGCTCCCTTGATAGTGATGACAATGACCCATTCATCTAGGGATGCAACAACATGGTTGTAAACATGGGTTACATTTTTATACTTACCTTTTCCATTGTCATGATTTGGCATCAGGTTCGTGTATATATTTAGGTCCTAAATTCCTATAGGTTCAACATTTATGATTTTTTCATCGATAAGGTCTTGGATCAAATTTTTCAATCGTATGCAGCTAGCCATTGTCTGCCCCTTGATATTATGAAAATCACAAAGGTGATTTTTGTTGTACCATGGTGGTTTTACTTGGGGTTCTTGATAATTCTCATAGATGGGGATTTTAATGAGATTCTCTTGTATCAGTTTTTCCATGATAGATTCAATTGATTCCCCAAGGGGTGTGTATTTCTGCTTGGGGGAATATTTGTTTCACAGTGGTGGTCCCCCCTAATTATTCACATTCTTAACTACTTGATTATTTGGTTGTTGTGTTACGGTGTTGGATTTCTTGTTGCTTTGGTTATTGGCTTGCGATTACTAATATTTTTGTGTGTTTTGCCTCAGAGCACTGATCACAACTTTGGCATGATCAATGATACCATCATTAGTGTCATTCTTGATTTTCTCCCATGTGCGAGGTTTTTCGTTGTAATTGGTTGATGGGTGGTTGTCTTGATCAATAGGTGTCCTCCATTATGCAATAAGGGCTCATTTGATGTTGAGCACCTTGAGGATCAACTGGTCATATGTGGTGATGCATTGCATTTTTCAGATGGAAGGATAAGGTCCCTTTGAGATTGGCGATGATGGTAAATATTTGTTATTCCTTTGGCATGGCCAATTTGCTTCTATTGGCTTTGGATTGCCATCGTTGTAAGAAGGATGCAAATGTCTCCCCCTTGGATTTTTTTAAGGTGAATAGATCTTCTAGACTCACATCCATGCCTATGTTGAATGAATAATTTTGTATGAATGCGTCCACAATTTCTTGCAACTTTTTGATTCTAGGGGGAGATGAGAGAACCATTCCATTGCAGGCCCAACCAAAATTTGAGGAAACAATCACATTAGGTAAGAATCATCATAATTTACCTCCATACAATGTACTTGGAATTCCCTGATGTGATCTTCATGGTTTCCTATCCCATGATATTTGTCAAAAATTTAGGGATTTCAAATCCTTGTGGAAATGGTTTCATCACAATGCTCCTATCGAATGGATAAGGGCACAAATTCTTTGGTGTTTTTGTTGTTTTCCCTGATTGGAGGTCTAACACCTATTGTGAGAGAAATTTGATTTGTGCAGACACATCATCTTGCGGATTGGGTGGTGGAATGAAAGTGTTTTGAGGTGGTGTGATTGTTGGTGTGATGGGTGGATTTTTTTGTGTGTTCATGGGTGGTTGCAAGTTTTGCTGCACCAACAATGCTTGTTGGTATGCTTTCAATTGCTATTGTTCCAACAATGCTTGTTGTTGGTCTTGCTACTGTTGTGCCAACAATGCTTGTTGTTGGTCTTGCTGCTATTGTGCCAACAATGCTTGTTGTTGGGCTTGCTGCTATTATGCCAACAATGCTTGTTGTTGGGCTAGTAGTTGGGTTGCTTCTTGTTGATCTTGATATTGTTGTAAAGATTGTTGGTATGCTTGCTATTGAGCTACTTGTTGTTCTTGGTATTGTGCTTGAGCTTGTGCTTGCACTTGTTGTGCTTGATCTATTGTGCTTGAG
>VDFB02000013.1:66449897-66635586 GCA_007258455.2 Sequoia sempervirens | reverse complement strand
ATCTCCATAGACTTGCAATTTTGATATTTTCAATTCTATCATTGTCTTGATACCAATGATTAATGCTTCATACTCTACCATGTTATTGGTGCAAGGGAACATCAATCTATAGGATTTGGGAATCGTATGTCCTTGTGGAGTTACAAATATGATTCTAGCTCCTAATCCATGTTGGGTGTGTGATCCATCAAAATATAATGTCCACTGTTGTGCAGTGAAGGTGAGGACGTCAGCATTTGGAAACTCAATGTGTAGAGGATGATCATCTAGTAATGGTGCTTCAACCAACTATTCTATGATTTATTTTCCTTTGATTTCTTTCCTATCCACATATTGGATGTCAAATTCACTTAGTATCATTACCCACTTGGCTAGTCTTCCAATTATATTAGCTTTTCTAAGGAGGCATTTTAGTGGATCTATTTTGGCTATTAACTTGATGGTATGAGTTAGCATGTAGTATCATAATTTTTAGGTAGCAAACACTATTTCCAATAAATCCTTTCAATGGATGTGTAATTGATCTAATATCCATTTAAATTTTTTCTAATCTATAATAAATTTCCCTTTCTTTTCCTATTGAATCCTCTTGCGCCAGCAAGGCTCCTAATGATATCCTTGTTGTTGCTATGTCTAATAAAAGTGTATTTCCTTCTACTGGTGGTACTAAGACAGGTGGACTCATTAGATATTTTTTTAATTGATTGAATTCCTCTTCACATTTCTCATCCCATCAGAAGGAAACATTCTTGTGGAGTAAGTGAGTGAAAGGATAGGACTTGTCTGCTAGTTGTGAGATAAATCTTTGGATTGATTGGAATCTCCCTTACAGAGATCATAGTTGACTGATGTTCTTGGGTGGTGGAATCTCCATGATGGCTTTTACTTTCACAAGATCTACCTCAAAGCCTTTTTCTAAAAATATACATCCCAAAAGTTTGGCTGAAGTCACCCTAAACACACATTTCTTTGGATTCAATCATACATTGATTTTTTCTAGTCTGGTAAAGATTTTTTCTATGATCTCTAGGTTTCCTTCTCTGGTGTATGATTTGGCTAATAGATCATCCACATAGTCTTCCATGAAGGTATGCATAATATCATGAAAGATTGTCGTCATGGCACACTGATAAGTTGCTCTTGTGTTCTTCAATCTGAATGGTATGATGTTCCAACATAATGTTCCCCATAGACATGTGAAGGTTGTCTTGTTTTGATCCTCTGGAGCTATCTTCATTTGATTATAACTAGAAAATCCATCCATGAGTGATAACATTCCATTTCTTGCTGTTAAGTCCACGATGATGTTTATGTTAAGCAATGGAAAATCATATTTTGGGAAAGCCTTATTAAGATCTCAGAAATTTGTGCAAATGTGGATGCTATTGTTAGGTTTTGAAACTGGCACAATGTTTTTTAAAATCCACTCGGCATAGTCAATTGGTCTAATGAATCTTGCATCTAATAGCTTTTTCAATTTGGCCTTCACCAATAGGGAAATATGTAGATACATTTTCCTTAACTTATGCTTCACTGTTTTTACTCCTAATGGTAGGGATAAATGGTGCATGATAAGATCTCGATCAATCCCTAGCATGTTGGCATATGAACAAGCAAAGTTGATTTGTCTCTCTACAAATAATTTGGTGAAGCTTGGTTTTTCTTGATCTGTCAAGGTGCCTACTAGATGGAGAGTCTTCACTGTTTCTACATTGCCAATGTTGATGGACTGTGTGGGCTTAACCAATACTTTAGATCTGTCTAGAAATTGTTCAGGAAGAGTGTCAAATCTTCCATACTTCGGCACCTCAGAGAGGTTTGTACCATTGGATGCACTCTTTAGTTTTACTTTTTCTTCATCTAATATTGCCATTGAATGGTTTTCACCATCAAATCTATTTCCTATATTATTCATTTTGCAACTAAAAGATTTGACACTTCCCTAGTTGGAAGCTTCGTTATGATGTTCAATGGTGGAATCTCTTTCAAGATTGTCAGAACAGAGGAAGTTGATAATGGCATCATCATTTGAAAAGATGGGGACATTGATAGGTTTAGTTTTGTCCCATTCTATGAGTTTGAGATGTAATAGGGGTAAAGAATAGTCAGATTGGCTAAGGTCAGAGACAGTGAGGGTCTTGATGGCAATGCCATCAAGTTGTTTGATAGCGATGTCAAGTTCTATAAGGTAACTCTCCTTTGAATTATCTATTTTTCTCCAAGTCTAATCATCTTTGTTGGAGTCATCAATGTGTTGTGATCCAATTTCAAGTGGTCAAGAACCTAAACTTTTTCCTTCCTCGTGCATGTTAGGGTTAGTTAGCAGATATCTAACAAGTTAAATGCAGATATAATTAATAAACAGAGAAATAAAAACACACACAGAAAAATGACAGAGAATTTAACGTGGTTCACCCAATCCGGGATACATCCACCAAACCACAGCCATCCAATGATTTTATTATCTAGTACAAAACTTATTACAATCTCATGAATAATCACCTTTTTATACATACTGTAACCCCCATCCCAACCCCTTATTACAAGCTTGTTAGAAGCTTCCAGAATTAGGGTTTTACAAAGCCATTTTTCTTTCTTTTTAAGTGATTTTTCCTTTTTCAGTGACGATGCAAAAAAAAAACCAATAGTATACATGTTGGGGTGTACAGTATAGCATGATCAGTCACCACAAACCAACAATCTCCCACTTGGAGACTGATCCTAGATGACATCGTTGTACTTACAGCTCCCAATAGAAATAAGCACCTTGGACCCTGTTGCTTGTGTTATACTTGAATTCAACCTTGAAGGCCAACCAAAGTTGAAGAGGAGCTTAGCTTCTCCCTTGTCATTTCGTAAACATGTCCATTGGATTTGCATCCATGTGTATCTTTTCCAGCTTTACCTATCCATCCTCCAAGATACCAATCAATCCCATGGCACCATGATGCATACAACCAACATTGGATGGGTGCATACTTGTGTACCACATCAATGTCCTTGTCATGACAAGACTCTTTGGATAATGAATCCCACTCATATTCATTTGAATCAGTTTCATGATCATCACTAGCTTGTAGTTGTAGGATTCTTTCAACAACCCTCTAAGTTGCTTCTTCTTTTGTTTCCTCTTTATATCCCAACCCACTCTTGTCTTTTGGATTGATTAAGATGGGTTGAATGGGTTCCACAATTCCTTCTTTTCTTTTTCCTATAGGACCATTTCCCTCATATCCCATCTTTTCCAAGATTGTGAAGCCTTTTCCATATTGTGTTTGTACAATTGTAGTTGCTACTTGAGACTCTTCTTCATCCTTATAAAGCCATTTTAGAACATCTTTTTCTTCATCTTCATCAACTATGGTTCTTGCTTTTACAAATCAACCATCAAAGAGTGTGATAGGTTGTGATGATTATTGTGTTGATGTTGAGGGTTGTTTGGATGACTTTGGGGAAGATAGTTGTGAAAGACATAGGGACTGCTCAATGAAATACTCACCTACACCTTTATCTTTGACTTGGACCTTTTCCTCAAATTGTTTGGATAAAGCATTTAGTTGAGTTTCATAATTTGAATATGTAGAAGGGGTAACTTTTTCCTTTTTCTCAGACTGTTTAGACATTGAACTAGACTGACTTTCATGATTTGAGGAATTGACAAGAAGTTTTGATGAGGAATTTGATTGGCTTTGATTACCAAAAGAGGTGGAAGTGGAAGCTTCTTTGTTATTGGGCATTAAGACATCTTGGACCGACTTGAGGGTGTTGCAATACTAAGGACTATTAGAATCAGCCAAAATGGTGATTTCTTGACCACTGCAAGGGAATTTCAAACATTGGTGTTATGTTGATGGGATTGCTTGCATCTCATGGATCCATGGATGACCCAATAGTATGTTGTATGTCAAATGTTTGTCCAAGACTTGGTAGATTACATCTTTTTGAATTGTCCCTACTTGAATTGGTAAGACAATCAATCCCTGTGAAGATCTTTATTCATCATCATATGCTTTTATTGTGATCGTTTTCCTTGAATCTATTGCATTTTCAAAAAATCCTAATGCATGAACAAGCTTTAAAGTACAAATATTTAGGCCGGCTCCTCCATCTATTATAACATGTTTGACTTGATGTTTATGAATGAGGATTTCAATGTGGAGAGGAGCATTGTGTGGATGAGAAATAGATGTGTCATCATTTTCTAAAAAAGACAAGAAATGAGGTGCAGTCAAATGTCCCACCATGGCCTCAAATTTATAAACTTCTAGATCAGTTGGTACCATTGTACCACTAGGGATTTTTCCAAAATCTCTTTGTGGGTGGATGAAATCTTGAGCAATTCCAATATAGATATTTGCACTGGGATCTTTTGTAATTGGTCTACAATGTTATATTGATTGGACGAGGCAATAGGTATTTTAGATGAGCTTCCTCTTAGTAGATATTTGGCTTGTGCTCTTGTGGTTACATTTACTGGCATGCTATCTTGTTTCCCATTGATTTTCATGACATTAATTTGAGTGTTAGTTGTAGCCATGTCTTGCTTGATGTCATTGATCTAATTTTCAGCTGTAATGATGTCTTTTTCGTGCTCAATTGGGATGTCATTAATTTGATTGTCGACTACAACAATGTCTTGGTTGTCCTTGGTTTCAATGTTACTAGTTTGATCCTCAATTGTTGAGATATGAAGGATGACAATATCATGGACATAGTTTACATTTTTTCCTTTGTTGTTTTTTGTAGAGGATTCCCCTTTTTTGTAGTTAGGTAAGGGATTTTTGAATGCTTCGTAATCACAATTTGTTTGGGGTCCTTCTATTTGTATGATTTTGTTGTCTATTAAGTCTTGTATCATGTGTTTCAATTGCATTCAATTATTCATTTGATGACCTTTGTACCAATGAAATTCATAGTAATAGGCATCATTCCACCATGACAATTTTACTTTTGGTTCAAAGCCTCAAGTGTCAAATAATGTTATTTGCAAGAAATTCCCTAAATGTGCAGACTCGTGTGATTAACCCAAAGGTGTGAATTTTCTATAGTTTGATGATGTTTGGTAGGGTGGAGGTTTAGATGCAATATTACTTTGATTATTGATGTTTTGATTGTTGTTGTTTTGGTTAACATTTTGAGTAGTTCCTTGGTTGGTTTTTTGATCGGTCTTGGTTGTAATTCCTAATAGATTAAAGACCGATTTTGCATTATGTGTTTCGGTGGCACCATCATTGGCATTTTTGTTTCTTGTCCAAAATTTTGGTTTTTCATTGTTACTATGATGATTGGAAGAGCTTGCATTGTTTGATCCTTCATTGTGAATTTTTAAAACACCTCTTTTGACTAAAGCTTCTTCAATTTTGAGACCATTTTCAATTATCTTCTCGAAGCTAGGGGGACATTGCAATTGTAGCCTATAGCTCATTTCACTATTTAGGTTATCAATAAAAATTTCCATCTTTTCTAGTTCTGGTATAGGACAAGCGTATCAAACAAATAGTCTTCTCCATCTTTGCAAGAATATGAGAAAGGATTCTCCATTTTTCTATTTGGTGTTACATAGGTCCTTCATGGTTATCTCATGTGAAATGCTATAGGAATATTGAGTGATAAATTTTTTGACAAGATCTTCAAAGGATCTTATGCCTAGCGGTAGTTTCGAGAACTATTCCATACAATTGCCATCCAAACTGTGGGGAAAAATTCTCATCAAATAGGTGTCTTCAAGTGCAAACTCAAGACTCATGGTTCAAAATTCTTCACATGATCTATGGGATCAAATTTTCCATTTTATTTATCGTATTAAATTGGAAGGTCACATTTCAATGGGAATGATATCATGTTCAAATTCCTATCAAAAGGGTATGGACAAATGTCTTGTAACAAGTATCTTTTGGTAGTCCCTCTTTGCATGTCTTGTAGTTGTTGTTGAAGGTTTTTCATTTGATGTGTTAGGGAAGCCATTGGATCAGTATTTGGTGGCTCCATTATAGTTCTCTTAGGTGATCCATTCAATTTGGTGACATCAAAATTACTTGGTAATTTGACATCTTGGTTTGCTAACATTAGAAGGTATTTTTCTCCATCCTTTTCAAAGATCTTTTCTAGGAATTTGTGAAATTTGGGATCTTGGTTTGCTTGTTCTATCTCCTCCTCTGTTATTTCTTCTACTTCATTTTGAGGGATTTTGTGGAAAGGGTTTTCTTTTGGTTCACCCATGGTGTTTTAAGTTTCAAGTTCCTTCTCCTTAAGTTTTTGCTTTTGGGATCTTGTTAAAATGGGCATACAAGTGATGAAGGTTTGCTAAATTTTGATCTTTGTTTAGGAGTGCCAAGGAGATACCTAGGTCGAATAGAATGATGGATTCTATTGATGAGACTAAGGTAATAAATTTGATGTAAAGTGTGTTGTTTCGAGATAAAGAATGACAAATCCTAATGGTGAAACTCAACTTAATGATCAAATTTAGGTTTGATGATTAGGCACCTTTAGATGTTTGATCAAATTTTAGGTAAATGATTTCACTTGTAAAGGCTAATTTCTCCAAGTTTAAAGAAATGTTGGGATAAGGAATAAACTCATCTCAAGAAAGAATCCCTAAATCTAGATTTAAATGTTAGCTAGGAGGTCAAATTTAGCTCTTTGATTTTGAATTTTGATGGATGCGCTAGAATAGTGCACGGATGCACTAAAAGGCAGACGTGTTATAGGATTGCTTTGATGCACTAGAAAATGGGATATATTCACTAAAAGATAGAATGTATGTGCTAAAAGATAGTGTGAATGTGCTAAAGGATAACTTAGATGCACTAAAGGATGGGGTATATGCACTATAGAATGGGGAAAATGCACTAAAAGACAAAGTGTATGCACTAAAAGATGTAATGTATGCACTGCAGAATGGGGTAAATGAACTAGAACAGCAAATGAATGTGCTAGAGGATGGTGTAGATGCTCCAAAATAGTCAGTGGATGCGCTAAATTGGGAGATATTACAATTTCTTGAAATTTTGTTTGATGTTTCTAGTCTTTCAGTTAGGTAATTGATTGTTTTAAGGGATGCTTTTCTGAATCAAGGTTTTCAACTTTTTTGTGTGATTTTTGTTTGAAATTTATTTAAGAAAACATAGGTAAAAAAAAAATAAAGCAAGTAAAATTCCTAAGGTTGGCCAGGACAATATTTATTGGATTCCCACTTGGATTTTACTCCAGCTGCACCTACTTTTAGTACATGATTAAAAGCTTGACCACACTGGCTCCCCTCCACAACACTCACTTCTCGGGTCAGCCAAGCTTTAGTACCCATGAAACTCCCATGGAATAATTCTCATTTCTACTAAAAGATGCAAAAATATGGGACGGCTTCAAAGGTTAGACCTTTTGTGCCAGCAAATAGAATAGGGATTTTGGCTTGCTA
Source organism: Sequoia sempervirens (assembly GCA_007258455.2). Classification (NCBI taxonomy): domain Eukaryota; kingdom Viridiplantae; phylum Streptophyta; class Pinopsida; order Cupressales; family Cupressaceae; genus Sequoia; species Sequoia sempervirens. The sequence goes on along the minus strand of VDFB02000013.1, from coordinate 66,628,169 downwards.
TCACAAAAGGCTTTAGTATGGGCATCCATTCTATAGAAAATAAGAAACACACAAAACCAATGAAATGTATTACATTAGAGAATTGAATCACATAATTAATTGAATTCAAAACATAATCAATCACTAAAACCATTCCATTGTTTCCTATCTCTAAGGATCCCTTGAATCATAATGGCTTTCATATTTTTGCTTGCACTATGACTTCTAGAATGACAACTTAGAGAATGGATGTTGTAAAATGCAAGAATCTAATTCCTACATGTATGATAAACTATATGATTGATGCCATGATAATGATATTGATGTTGTTGTATACAAATGAAAATAATACTATGATGATGATGCTAAATGCTATGGTGGAAATGTTGTATAAAGCTAACTATGATAACTAAGATGGAGCTATGAAATTAAGCCATGATTCTAAATTAGCATGATACTACAATGCTCAAATGCTAAATGCTAAATTACTCTAAATGCTCACAAATTCTTTAAACACTAGAATCCTCTCACAGAATTTTTGCATAGCAAGTTTACTCAAAGATGGATTACAAATTTTGTAGCAAGAGGTTGTATTTATAGGATTTCCAAGGCATCTTGTGATGTGGAAACAACCAACAGTTAAGATTTCAGCTAGAGAGATAAACGGTGGAGATGGAAGAAGTTAGAGGGAATCATGGAGGTTATTCCCTTTTGTAGAACACATTGCCAAGTGTGAGGGAGCATGAATAGATGGAGAGAGCCAAGTGTCTAGAATTTGTTTTGGAATTGGTTGAGAATAATTCCTATTTAAATATTAGACATATTTAAATTCATGTGACACTTGATGATGTGGCAAGAGGAAAAGTTGGAGACATGTGCTTAAATTCAAATTTGGGAATTGAAATTTAGTGAGAAGATTATTAATTAAATAAAACAAACTATAGGAATTTGTTTATTTAATTAAATTTAGAAGAATGTGATTTAAGATGGTAGAATTAGAAAAATGTGAACTATATAAATAAATTTGGAATTTATTTATAAGTAGACGAATTAAAGGGGTTCATTAATTAAATAACTTTTATTTAATTAATTAATTGTCTTGACCGATTTTAGGTGTATACAGCATCAATAATGAATAGAATGATATTAATATTGAGAAAAATAAAATATTGGTGACATATTTAATATTCTTATGGGAAAACATATAGTACTTTACTAAAAGGGATATTGATCTAGTCATTTAGGTCAAGTATAGCAATTAAGTAAAGATAATATTACAACTTATAAGGATATAAATGTTAGATTAAGTTCCCTCATTTATTGATAACATCAAAATAATAAAGTTAATAAAAAAAGGGATGGTAAACTATAATCAAGTGTTCCCTATAAGAAATATTAAATTAAGACTCGTTATTATAAATAAGGAAAGGAGAGGTTGGCATATAAACATAATTAGTAATTAGAATAAATTATAAATAGTAAGAGCCTAAATAATAAGGTGATAAAAAGGAACATTAAGGTCATACATAATAACCATATTGCATTAGAATTATTATATTCATTCATGAGGAAGGAATTTTATGGTGGTAGACAAAATAAATACTAATGCTAATATTATAGTTCAATCAATAACATTAAGGATAACATTGGTAGACTCATGTCCATGTGTGTACAAGGTTGTTAGTGAATGGTGTTTAAATTGCAATTTATAAGAAAAAAAATTATTGATTGTGATGTGTTTTTACATGTAAATTTGTGGGAATGACACATAAACACATTCCAATTGTCAGAACATAGCTCCTACACTTTTCAAATATATAAATAATGGAATGTTGTCCTTATGTGCTAGACCACAAGATACTTGCCTTATTTATGATAACTTCACCTCTTATGGAGAAAGGCCCATGGAACACTGCCAAATTATTAAGCACCTCTAATTTCACAAGTAACTAAGTAATGCTATTGCCTATGTGAAGAAACCTCAATTCTTCAAATTTCTTCTCATTTGCTTCACTAAATATCATTCTATCTTCATGTTTTCACAAGGATTTCACCCTAGCTAAGTGTAAAAATTAGGTATCCTATGAAACATGGGATCATCTTCAAGTTGTGGATTGCCTATAGTGAAGATGAAACTCCAGATAGGTTTAGTTCATTTAATGGACCTTCTAAAAACTATAGCCTTGATCAGAAAAAAGGATAAAAGAGAACTAAAACTTAAAGATTGATGATCTTACGAGGTGACGCAGCAAAAATATAAGACTTATACATGTTTCAACACTTCTTTATGCACAACTTGGTTTCCACAAGCTCACACACCAATGTTTCATAAGAATGTTGTTTTTTAGGTTCTTGAAGGAAAACTAAAAAATTTCACAACCACAACCGCTAAAAGAAATAACACAACCTATGACTTGTATAAGTTTTGCTTATTCTAATACAAAATGTTTTGGAATGAGACATAATTTAAGGATTTTTCATTAACAAGTTCACAAAAATCAGATCAAATCATGTACAAAGATATTCAACAAAATAATTTTGAGAAGGAAAAAGTGCTACTTTTTATTGAAAAATAAAATATTTTGCTAATACAAATGTAAAAAACTACATGAAAATATATAAAGTGTTGCTCTATAATTCTCAAAATGAGTTACAATCTTTTATCTTTTGCATAAGGCTGAAAGAGGAATGGAAGAACTAATTCAAAAAGAGTTGAATTCTTTGTCTTATAGAAAAGCTCCTTAAGATAACTGAAGTTGAACCTCCTAGAATACTTTGAGCTTGCATGAATGTGGAATTGGATGTGAAATTGGAAGCAAAATCATGCAATTTCTTGTGATGAAGAGTTGACTTGAACTATTAACCTTTTGACCTTTCATGCTCCTTAAAGTGTGCCTCCAACTAAACTTGAACCGATCTTCTAAAAAAGGCATGAAAAATGATTGAAAAATTGTCCTTAAACACTTTGCATTAAGTATTCAAATTGTTGGACATAGAAGGCAAAAAAACCTATATTTTAGGACCCCAAATTGCCTCAAATCGCATGATTTTGGCCTCAAACTCTAGTTAACTCTACCTATAACCATGTGTGTTTCTTAAGTAGGGCTAAACTGCCTGTAAGTTCTTGAAAACTAGGCTTCTAGGCCACTCAACTTGCCATTATCTCATGAATATCCTTTGCATGATGATAGGTAGATAACTAGGCCTTCTAAGTTTAGCATCATCATTAGTAATCTACCTTGAAATAAGGGGAGGCATGTTGAAGTAGTGGTTATTCTATTGACATTATTATAGTCATTAATATTGTCCTTGTTCATTTGATGTATTTATCTTTTCTTGGTGGTTGTCATTTATTTGAAGTCTTCCACTTCAATGTAAAGTCATTTGCCTCATCTATATGCTAAAACCATCTTTTAAACTAACTCTTTTGTATCCAAAGCTTCATAGTTATTATCACTCTTTGTATGGACTATCTTTTTGATGGGGTCATGACTTTCATACATCCTTCATTAAGCAAAAATCATCAAAAACTATCAAATTAAAATTAAATGGTCACTTGAAAATTATCAAACATATCTTGAAGCATTCCTTGGTTAAAAATTTTAGTTTGCTACCCTCTATTCTTCTTAGGACATTATCTATAATGCCCATATTTTTTTGCTAGAAAAACCACAACATTTGTTTTTTTGAAACCTTAACATAGAACAACTATTGCTATGTCAACCTAGCACAACATGAAAACCTCCTATAAGCTTCGGATGACATAGATAACCTTTCAACCTAGTGCACACACCCACACACATGGATGTCACTATTAGGAATGATAATTTTAACAATGAAATTATTATACTATTGTTCTCAATAAATTTTATGATATATTTGTTATAATTATTGTGGTGATTATTTATATTCACTAGACATAAAGAGGAACTATCTTCATGATTGATCATATACCAAACTTGTGAGTATAAATTCTCCTAATAATACTAATGTTAGAGCCCCATAAGAAATATACAATTATCATTTTTTTGTTAATAACCCTAGAATAGTAATGACGTATAACATTATTAAGTCAAGCAAATGGGTAGTTTGGAAATTCATAATAACAATAAATTTGTTTCTTATCTCCCCTAACACTGCAAATACACCAATTTCTTCTAAAAAATAATAACAGAAAAGACACCATGGCAGTGATTTAAAAGCTTCACCTAGAAACCTCCACCATAACACAATGCTGAAGATTGGGTTATTTATGCAGACTATAGTTGTCATTACTCTGAGTATGGAAAAGTTTGGTTTCCATTTAATTCCACTCTTCTCACAAGTTGTGAGTGGACTAGTTGTTGATGGTTAAGGTGCATTAGAATTAAGTACTCCATTTAACCAAGGATTACAACTTACTTATTGTGTGCCAAATAGAGATCATCTATAAAGGAAAATGTTTTTAAATTACTAAATCTTTTAACTTAAGCCCTTAAGAAATTCTTTAAAGGATCCATGGCTATCTTTAGTTTCTCATCTTTTCTATTTGTATTTTTCCTTGCTTGAAATTTATTCTATGAAGCCTAGATGTTATTTATTATCAAGGTATGATTTAATCATTAATAACAGAGATGTCCTATATACTAACTATCCTCTTTCCACTAGATTTGCACCTCTTCCATTGCCAAGAGTAGAAGTTTGGTGTGACAGAAATTTAATTCTACTAGTCTGATTTGAACACTCTGCTCAAGTTACAATATGCCACACCCATCCTTATTCATTATACGTTATCCTTTTACTGCAGAGTCTAGGGTGAAGTGTTGCTAAGAGATAAGACTTTGGATATATATATATATTGTTGTGATGATATCAGTTTAAGGATGAGATCACAAGGTTTCATTGATGCTTTATTTGTAATGCTCCATTTCTTTATGTGGCGTATTTGTGCAGGAGCCAAAGATAGGTGCAACAATTCAAGGGGTTTGGTAAATGGAATGATACAGTGCAAGAATGTCACAATGTGAAGAAATTATGTATGCACTGAATCACACAAAACTTCTTCTTTGTTTCCCCAAAACAAAAGGAATATACAAAATTTGGAAGCACAAAACATAGGAGACAAATCTGGGCATGTAATATTTTCCTTTGTGTATTCAATGAACTAGAAATGGAAATACATAAAATATTAAGCATAAAACTCAGAAAAATAAATTTAAGCTATGAACTAACAATCTGTTGGGAGCTTCATTAGCTACTCAACCAAAAATAGATAACTTCAAGAGCTACTAGGAGCTCATTGGTATGAGCTACGCAAAGCTCTTCAGGAACAATCATTGCTCAATCACAAAACAAACATGCAATTGTTGCTACTCAAAAATTTCTCTAAATCACACAGAGAACAAAAACATTCCTCTTTACAATCTATTGTTGCTCAAGAATTCAACTTCTCCAACTAAAAAAACAATATGCCTTCATTCCTTTTGTCTTCAAACAACATTCCCTCTCAAATTTGGAATTACCTACTGCAATAAATTGGGAATTCAAAAATTCCTACCATATTTACTTCTAGAGGTGTCAGGAGCTGCAATGATGAAGACCCCAAAAACTATCATTGAAATTGGGGGCTCTTGACAGCTAGGTGAGGCAAGGGGTCTGATGTGAGAGCAGGTGGCTCAGGAGCATTCAATTTTTCAACACTCCCCCTTGGTCCTAAGTAGACAAAACAGGATCAATCTTGACCCAAATCACCAACACCCAATCTGCTTCTTAGGCACTAGAAACTTTCTTTGCTCAAAGGCTTGGTGAATATGTTTGCTAGCTGCTACTCAAACCTGTAAAATGCCATTTTAATTTCACCATTTTCACCTAACTCTTTGATAAATGTATGCATTATAACTTTTTAATCTATCAAAGCAATATGTCAATTGCTCCAGTGGAGCTATGACAAGTTGAATTTTTTCAGATGAGTGCAAACACATGGTGCTAAGTTCAATTTTTAGAGATAACCTCACACAATCTTTCCATAGGGTTTCCAAGAGTGCAAAAGTGAAAGAATGTTCAAGTTCAAAAAATGGAGAAAGAAAACCTAGTTCACATTTTCATACCCATGGCTTAGAGAGGCCAGATTTTTGCTTTCATAAGTCATAATACCCACTTAGAGTTTGTATTCAAAATGCAAATACCATGTGAAGCAACAAGGGTTCAAACCCTAGTTAAGTGTTTTCAAATTTGAGAAATGAAAGTAACAAGCCCACAGCCATGAGGGTTTTGAAAACCCACAAAATGGAGGATTGACATTTAAGGAAAAGGTTTGGATCAAGTAAGGGCATTGTTCATATCATTGGATTCGAGCCCCATAGTTTTCATGTAGTAGGAATAAAGATATTATATAGTGTTGATTGTGACATGTGCAATGGCCTTCAATTTTTTTCCTCACAATGTTCATGTGTTTTGCAAGACAAAACTTGAATTGGCTTTATTTAAGAAATAAATGTAGTGAAATGGAGGAATAGTGAAGCTTACCTTCTATATTAAGGTGCAGAAGCCAAACAAACCCACGGCCAGAGCTTCAAGAAATGCTCAAAAAAATATCCATGGCCAGCCATGAGAATGGTGAAGGTGTCAACACCATAGGAAAAACAAAATAAATGCATCAAAATCAATGGAATTTGTGGCCTCTAAGGCCTTATTTCTCAGCAAGAAAAGATAATGAGTGAAAAAAATAGGGGCAAAAGCTTACCATCGATGAGGAAGATTGAATGCATCAAGCAATCAATTGAGAAGAACTCAAATGGAGGCCACAAAATGGAAACCTAATCTCCTCATGGCGGCACACAAGAAAAGTTCCATCCTTCTCCAAAAGGCTGATGATGCAAATGACTAGCAAGTGAAACATTTTGGAGCCCTTTTGGTGTTAGGTTTTTTACCCTATTATCAACCTATGTGATTTTTATCACATAATTATTTTTTTTCAATGCTTTGACACCATCTTCATTGCTTAGGCTGATATAAGCCTATGGCTTATAAATTTTTCTTTGATTTTTATAGAAACTAAAACACATGATATGTATATGGCCCCTATTAGGGTAGCCCCTTTTTCCTTAGAGAAATTTCATGCCAAGTTTCCCTTGAAACCAAGTGATGACCTTAGGTCATCAATATCTTTTTTGCCTAAGTGAATAATGGGAAAATATATTTTTATGATTTTTTGTATAAAATTCAAATATGTAGAAGAGCATTGCATATAATGTTTGATTGGAGATAAAAAAGGGGAAATCAAAGGAAAGTTGGAAAAATCAGATGTAACAAGGAAGGCTTACCATTTTTGTAATTCAGAAACTGCAAGCTATAAAACACTGATTAAGCAATGTTTCTATAAATTGCTTGATTAATTGTTATTTAAAATGTAGTTAAAAATGCACTTCAATTCACACTGAAACTTTATATTCTTGAGTTCAAACTTGGGGGAATTCAAAAGGGAGATGCCAAATTGAAGTTTCTAATTTCAGTTCTAGTAGTTAGTGCTTGATTTTGAGGCTTTTTTGGATCAACCTTTGGATCATAGAAAGTTTCCAGCTTTTTTATGCCATTTGGAGCTATTTTGGAGACTATTTTTCAGGCTTTTTGAGGGATCTCAAAAATGCAGAATGAGTTGCCTTTTGGAGGGACAAAAAACCTAATTTTTCTATTTTGGTACTTCAAGGTCACATTTTGGCTATAAATATGAGAAATTTGATTTTCTTAGGGTTCAAAATTTTCCAGTTTCTTGCTCTCTAATCACTTTGAGAGCTTTGTAAACTCATTATGAATCATATTTTTGATGTCTTATTCCTTCACTTGCAATAAAAGTAACAGATTTCTCCTTTTCTCTTTCTTGTCATGACCTCACATTGATACTCAAATTTTGTTGTGATTTAGATTAAATGAATCCTACTTAGTCCTGTTGTTGTGGGTGATTGTTGGGTTTTGCATTAAGTTCAGGTTGCATATTGTATTCTTCTTTCAAGGAGTCTTTATGCAAAATACTAATGATCCAAATGCATTAAAGTGAATTGTGAGATTTGATTGTTGTGAAAGAAGTGTTGTGCATTAAGTTTCATCAGAGTCTCCATATTTAGCTAATCATCTTAAGTTGTAGGTGTTGATTTCTAGTTTTCTTCCTACTCCCCTTTCCCTTGAAGGTGCTTAGATTAGGTGATTATCTAGAAGGGAACTAGCCCACTCTAGAGATTCACTCTCTCCAATTGGTTTACCCACAAACAAGAGAGTGTTTCCATGTTGCGACAGGATAGACAAGTGCAACTTGCCTAAAGGGTGAAATCACAAGCACCAACACTCCCATTGTAGCTAATACAAGGTCAAAAAAAAGGGTTGTTGAATTATGACAACAAGCTATTTCTAAGGAGCAACAAGCAGATAAACATAAACAACAAGCTAGTAAAGATAAAGATCATACTTCTACAGCTCTAAAAGGACAAGTTTAGCCTTCCACTTCTCATAAAGTTCAGATTTTGCTAAGAGGATAAGTTCAAGCTGCTAAGGAATAGCCAAAGACTTAATCATAGCCTTTACCAACACAAATAGAATTTTTTGTTCCCAAACTATAGCAAAAGGTTAGTACTCCAAAATTTAATATTTTTGATCATACGAGAAAGGCCAAAGTTAGCATGTCCATGTTGGATGCATTGCACATTCCTAGGAAAAAGCATTTACTATAGGAGGCTTTGGCTAGAATTTCTATTTCTAATGAGTCTACTAAAGAGTAGCCTAGAGTTCTTGCAAATAGTCCTGAATGCAAGAGTGAGAAACCGGCCCAAGAGGTGAAGCCACCTCCATTTTATGTAAGTCTAATTATTGGTGATAATATAGTACATAACTGCATGATTGACTCAGGAGCAAGTAGCTATGTTATTCCTAAACAACTCATAGATAAGTTAGGATTGATTTATGAGCCATTGTCAAAGGGGTTAGTTCAATTAGATGGTACAACCATTAAATTTGTTGGAGTAATTAAAATTATACCCCTTACCTTACATGCTTGTCTAAACTTCTCAATTCCATAGGATATTTATGTCATTGATTTACCACCTTTCTTTTTCATTTTCCTTTCTAGAGATTTTACAACAAAGTTGGGTGGGTATTTATCATTAGATTGGTCACATATGTTTTTAAAAACTAGATATGGCACTAGAGTGATTTTCAAATCAAATCCACATGCTAAAGATGATATTGAACCTTATGTTGCTAATCCTATAAATGCAAACCTAGCTATCCATGAGCAGAAGGATCAATGCATGACCCTAGACCTTAGCATACCTATTGATGGAATACCTGATATAAATATAGATGATTGGGTAGCTAAGAATCATGAGGTTGATCCTTTCAATCACTTGGATGAAGTAGGTTTGTTCATTTACATGATTTAGGAGCCTAATGTAGTTATTCCAAACCTGGTCAAAGATGAAAAATAGCCAGAACATCAAGGTAGTTAGCTTTGGAAGTTGTATTCTGACTGATCAAGAAGTAAAGTTGGTGTTGGTGGAGGAGCCATGTTGATTTCACCTGATGGAGGAAGGTATTATTCAACACTTCACTTTGGTTTCAGTTGTTCAAACAATACTGTTGAATATGAGGCACTCATTCATGGCCTAGAGTGGGCTAGAAAGAAAGGTATAAAGTGTTTACAAGTATTTGGTGATTCTGAATTGATAACAAATCAGGTAAGAAATATGAATGTAACAAAAAATAATTTGTTTAAGCTATATAAGCACAGAACTTGGTATTTAATTGAAGAATTTGATGCTTTCAATCTACTATCTATTCCTAAAAATTAGAATAAACAAGCTGCTAAGCTTGCTTCCATAGGATAATAATTTGATATTCCAACTGGCATTCATAATATTGAGGTACAATAGTATGTAAAAGAGGTTGTGATACTAGTTGTACTAGATAACAATGTTAGTTGGCAGGTTTTTGATAGTGATGAGTAGATTATTAATTTTTTGATGGAGGAAGCAGAGTTTTCTACTAGAAACAAGCAAAAATTTAAGCAGCAATATGATAATCAAATCTTGCAACTGAAGTCTAATAAGCTACCTAAAGGTTTGGTAACCTTAGAGTCAATTTTTAGCACTAATGATCAAGTTAGAAAGGATAAATCCATCATGTTAGTGAAACAAGAGCACTATGAACCCATTGAAATATTCAGAGATAAGCTTCTCAAGCTTGGTAAAGTATGTACCAGAGAAGAATGGAAAGCTTTTAACTTTTTTTCCAAGAATTCAATGATATTTTTGCTTGGGAGTATGGATATTTAAGGGGTTTAAACCCTGAGTTAGCTCAACACACCATTGAGTTGGATCCCAATGCAAAACTAGTGAGGTGGAAGCAAAGGCCTCTAAATCCCAAGCTAGAGCATCTCATGAAAACAAAGTTAAACAAGTTAATTGAAGGTAATATTATCTTGTTGATAGAGCATACATCATGGGTTTCTAACTTGGTACCTGCTAGGAAAAAGAATGGTGAGATAAGGCTATGTGCTGATTTCCATTATCTAAACAAAGCCTCTCTCAAAGATCATTACCCACTGCCTTCAATGGATCAGATTTTACAAGTTGTTTCAAGTTCAGAAAGGCTCTCATTGCTAGATGGTTATTCAAGGTACAACGATATTTTTGTAAAAAAGGAAGATTAGTTCAAAACAGCCTTTACTACCAAGTGGGGTACCATGGCTTACAAAAAAATTCCATTTGGTTTGTCCAATGTAGGGGGCAACCTTTCAGAGAGCAATGGACATGGCTTTCCAAGGACTCATTAATAAATTTTTACTTGTCTATTTAGATGATTATATTGTATTTTCAAAGAAATCTAACAAACATTTTTATCATCTAAGATAGATTTTTGAAAGATGCAGAGAGTATGGGGTTTCACTCAACCAAAATAAGAGCATCTTTTTAGTCCATGAGGGGAGGATTCTTGGACATATTATTTCAAAGAATAGTATCACAATTCATCTAGAAATAATCATTGATTTTCTAGCTTTACCCCTACCTGAACATAAGAAAGACTTACAAATCTTTCTAGGCAGGATTAACTTTGTTAGGAGGTTCATACCTAACATTGCAACATTATTGCAGCCTCTTACAACTATGCTGAAAAAGAACATTCATTTTAGCTGGACTAAAGAAGGTAAGATGAGTTTTGAAGAAATCAATGAGGCCCTTGTAGTAGCCCCAACTCTTATTAACCCAAATTTTGATAAATATTTTATACTATATGCATTTGGGAGTGTTGACACAATTTCAGCCATGCTTTGTCAATAGAATGAAGAAGGATTAGAGTAGCCCGTGGCTTTCTTTAGTCAAGTTCTCCATGATTATGAGGTCAAATATTTATTTGTTGAAAAACATGTTCTAGTAGTAGTAATAATCCTTAATAAATTTAGGCATATGCTCTCGAACAATAAAATACAGTTGTTGTTTTCCCATCCAAAAGTCAAGGATTTCTTTCTTAGCAAGGGCATCAATGATAAAAGAGCAGGTTGGATTACAAAAGTGATGGAGTATGACAATGATATTAAATTTGAACCAAGATTGTTAGAGGCAAAGGCCTATATGAATAGCTTGCTAGTAATGAATAAAACAACAAAGTAAATGATGAGAAGGTTGCAATAGTGCTCAATAATAATGAACAAGCTATTGTTTTAGCTTCAATAGCAAATTGGATTCTGCAAATGATCCATTACTTACATATTGGTGACTATCCTAAAGGTTTGGACAAGTCAAAATGAAGTTATTATAGGCTTCAATCCATCCCTTATGCTATAATTGATGGAATTTTATATAAAAAGGTTTTTCATGGTGTTTTACTTAGATGTGTTGAACTAGAACAGATTGAGAAAATTCTAAAATAATTTTATGATGGGCCTTTTGGAGGCCATTTTGCGCCAAGAAAATTAGATTTTAAGATTATGAGAGCTAGGTATTATTGGCTACATTTATTTAAAGATTCCCATGCTTGGGTTAGAAAATACAATAACTGTTCAATATTTGTAGGGAAGCAGAAGCTTGCAGCCCTACCTCTACATCCAATTCATGTGGAGAAGCCTTTTGGCAAGTGGGGACTTTATTTCATTGGTCCCATTAACCCACCTTCGAGTGTTGGGTATAAATGTATACTTACAACTACAAATTACTTTATAAAATGGATTGAAGCAGTTGCATTGAAGGAGGCAAATGAGACTTTTGTTTTGAATTTCTATCAGTACTTGGTTTCCAAGTTTGGTATCCCAAATTCTATCATTTTTGATAATGAATTAGCATTCATAGGCTTAAATTTTTTAAATTGGTCAGTTAAGAACAATATATATTTGAATACTTCTTCAAACTCTTACCCTCAAGGTAATGGGCAGGAAGGGTCCACTAACAAAAACTTAATCAAGATCATCAAGAAGACAATCCAAGATAATAAGAGAACCTGGCATGATAAACTAAAGTTAGCCCTTTGGGCTGATAGGATAACATCTAAGAGAGCAACAAGAAATTCACCTTATGTTCTCACATATGGGAAAGAGGCCAAGATTCACATCTTAGTTGAACTACATACCTTAAGCATGATTAAGGAACTGGACCTGCTTGAAGTAAAACCTATGGAAATTAGGCTTGCACAACTAATGGAGCTGGAAGAAATAATAAAAGAGGCATTAAGGAAATTGGAGATTCATCAGGTTCAAATGAAAAGAACATTTGACAGAAAAGAAATCCCAAGAACTTTCAAAGGAGATCTAGTATTTAAATGGGATGAACTTAAGAGCATACCACCTGTAAACATACCAAATTTTATGCCATGTGGGATGGCCCATACATTATCACTGAATGAAAACAACATTATACATTCCAACTTTCAAAGCTGGATGGAGAGGTGTTTCCAATCCCTGTCAATAGGATTCACCTCAAACAGTGCTATTAAGGATCAAATTTTGTAGATGTACAGAGTAGAATAGTGGTTTTCAATTAATAAGTTCTCTAAGCACACTTCATTTCAGTTCTATTTTTTTTTCAATAAGTGCAAATGCACATGTTTATTGGCCCTGTCCTAAACAAAGCCATGTTAGTTTGTTTTCTATTTTTTTTCCTATTGTATAGTTCCTAATAGCTGAGTTACAATGGTTTCAATAGTTTGAGGATGGAAAATTTTGACTCCATGCCTAATGGATTATTTAGGAAACTAGTCTGGCATGCTTAGCAGGAAAGCATTCAACATAAATCACCAAAATTTCACCTACAACTTAATTTGGTAGAGCTGAAATAGTTGTTACATCTAAGGTGAAAGATACTTCAATAAATTTTTACTAATCCTAATCATTTGCATTTGAAATTTCAAGTGCAATTCAATTTTTATTATGCAGTGATTTACAACATAAAGATTATATAAATTGCATGATATTGTTGTATTTCATTCATGTTGAAGTGAAAGTGTATGCAATGTTGTTTCATTCATTAAGATCAAAAGAATGCTTAAATATCCCACACAAGCCATGGGAATGACTAAATTGAATTAATACAACAATGTATGCAAGCTCTATACATCTAAAGATTAAGTAAAGGAAAATCACATGAGAAGAGATCATATTTGTCATTTCTTTAATGGCTAATGTAGATGTTGGTCCTTCTATCTTTAGCTTGATCCTTCTACCTTAGGCTCCTCTCATTCCTGATCTCTAGATGTACCTACAGTTGATTGAAATATTTTGTTAGAGCTTGAGACATGAAATCTTGTCATATGTTTCATCAATAGACATATAACTTACAACTATGATGCATTAAATCAATTGAGCCATTATCAGATAAATGCAAAACAGCCAAATTAGATCATCAAATGAGAGTCAAATCATTAGAAAGAGCATTAAACTTCACTATTTTTTCTAACTAGTTTGCTAATTGTGCAGGAACAAGTTCATCTTTCATTTCATGATTCATCTCTTTTAACATTTTAGCATGTGGAGACAAATGTGGCTCCCACAAGGGTTGAGCCCAGTAGCTAAGGGATACTATCATTATCTTGTTTATAGTCATTATCTATAGGAGTGCCATCAAAAGAATGCAAATTTTGCTACTAGGCAGTTACCAGAGCGAAGAAAAAGTTCATCAAATCTTGAAGAGAAATGCAACAGTGAGAATTCAAGATAATGGGAAATCTTATATCAAATAATAATTTTCCCCTACTCTAGGAACTACCTGGTGTCAAAATAATACTTAGACATTTTCAAGCATTCACAATAGATTTATGATTGTCACTGTTTATGGAAATAGACACACCAATTGTTTCAATGAAAGCATTTTCGGTTTGAACAACAATTTATAAAGTGACACAACACATTATCCATCCATGGCTATCAAATCAAGAAGTGCAATGAAGGTTTATTATCCATTCATGATGAAGTGATAGTCATAAATGAGCAATAAGCTCAACATCATGATTTCATATCATTTATTTGTTGCCTTTCCATTTTTTTTCCTATTGTTTCATCATGAGTTACATACGTTGTAGGGACAACGTATTCATGAAATGTATTGGTATAGTTACAAGAGGATAGCAACATCAACAATCAAACTGAAGTACTTTTAAATTCCTCAAATCATGCAATAGAGTTAAAGATCAAGCTAACTTTGCAAGAGGACAATGGTGCATAACAAATAAAATGTCATTTCATTGTAAAATTGAAAGCAAAGAAACATCATATCCATAGTGGGGTAGCCATCAAGCCAATATTTACAAAGCACTAATTACAACAGCTGTAGCTCATTATGTTGTAGGAAAATGATTGAAAGTGACTTCATTTTGTAGAATTCCACATAAAGTTGAAATGATAATACTTGTGATATCTCAAGAGTAAAAGGAAACCTTGACATGTGCAAGGTTGCAAGTAATGTTTCTACATAGAATGCTTTAATCACAAGAAAACTGTTGAACCTATGATGAGTGCATATATAAGAAGCATAAAGACAAAGTACATATTGAAGAGTATTGTATTTTCTATGTATAGGTTATGCCAAGGTAACAGTTCTATAATAGTGCCCTGAATGGTATTTTTTGATTTCCATAAAAGCAATCAAGAACTACAAAAAATGAAAGAAATTGACAAAGCCCTGATGCCTCGAAAGAAGGAAAAGAGCCTCCATTTATTTCTTCATAGAATGGAAATACAAAATACAATGGAAGCCATGAAGGGTTTTGAAGAAAGTATGCAAGTAGAAAAATACCCAGGATGTGCTCCAAAACGCAAACCTAGAATGGAAGAAGGATTCTCTTCTTTTCTTTCAAAAAAACAAACCTTAGTAAAACCCACATCAGTTATGAAGGTCACAGGTTTTCAAAGACCCTAGTTGTACTTATAGTGGAATGAAGTGTAAGATTTGTAATGATCAGATTCCATGGTTCTAGTTACAACATTTCATGGTGGATATCTACATAAATGTTTAGTTCTCTTCTATAGAAAGCATCAAACAAGAGTGTGCACAAAAATGAAACCTAGATTTCATGTCAAATATCAAAGGGTTTTGTAAAAAAAACTAAAAGAGCACCAAACATATACAAAATTTCAAAGAGACCACCGTGAACATTCTAGCCATGGCCTAGAGGGTTTTGTTTAGTTCTGAAAGAAGCCAAAATCACTAAGGGGTTTTACATTAAGTGTTTGTATAAATATAAAAAGAATAAAATAACTCAAGTTCCTTGTGAAGTTGTGGCTATACGAGACAAATATCTTTCATTTTAATGGAACTCAAAAGGCCTTTCATTTCAAATGGACACAAATGTATAGAAAAAAAAGGCACTCATTACTTTTGTACTCAATGAGCTCGAAATGAGCATATATTATTGACTGAAAATGAAAGAAGAAATGCAAAGCTCAAATGGTAAAGAGCTAACCTCATTTATTTTTTGTGGAGAAAATGCATCTAAAACCCACATTCAATTCTTCTAATAGTTTGAGATAAGATAATTTATGGTGGCCTCAAGCACGAGAAGGCATCGATAGGATGAAACAAATGGAAATGCATCAGAAAAATGATAATGGTCACAGCTAAAAGGCCAAAAAATGCATTCAAAATGGAGGCATTAAAAATATTTCTGCATATTTTGGCAAGAGGAGATACTCACCATGTGGATTCTCTGTTGGGGAGGCTTTATAACCCAAAAAAGGCTCAAACATTTAAACCCTATCATGGCGGTGCCAAGTTTTTAGCAAAGCAAGAAAATTGCAAAGTGTAAAATGAAGTCAAGTCAAAGAGGTTGTGGACTTTTGATTGAGGTTTCTTTACCCTCATATGATTGGCTAACCCTTATTTTTAGGGTGTTTCTTCATTTTTATTTAAACTTAGCTTGCAACTAATACCATTGTATTAGGTATTGCTAATTTTTGCATGGTTTTGAAATCAACACATGTTGTAAACAAATGATGAAGTAGTAATTTATGACTTACTTTACTATTTGTCATAAAATGCAAAATTAGGTGGACTTAGTTGAGTTTCTCAAGTCATGCAAATTCAAACAAAGGATAAGTAAAACTAAAGATTATTTTCAAACATTGAGGAATGAATCATGTTGGATTCATGCACTAGATCAAGACAGAGTTGAGTTTCAGTGAGACTGAAGTGTTCACATGCACTTGATGATACTTGGAGTCTTTTTAGGAGCCTTTTTGGGTTGACCACCTTGAAAATTGAGTTTACAACTGTTTGAGCCCAATTTACATTAGTTTTGGCTCCCCTTTTCGTGGATTTTCATTTGTGCTCTTGGGAGAGATATTTGGAGATATTTTTCACTTTCAGTTAGCTGTTAGTGCCACCTCTTGGAACTTTGGAGTTACCTATTGTATATATTGAAAAAGACTTAGTCTTTTTCCTTAGTTCTTGCATCTTTTCCTTTGCATTCTACAAAGAGATATTTTTCTTGTAACTCGCTTTTACAGTTATTAATATATACAACACCTTTTATAGGTTATTTGATATTGTTACTTGTAGAGTTTCCTTTAATTTTCTTATTGCAATCAAGTGTTAGCCTTCTCACATTAAGGTTTTTTGTCTCTACTGATAATTTGGATGCAAATTTAATGAGTTTTTGTAGTGCCCCTCTAGAGCTCCTTGTCTGTTAAGCCAGTTGGTTTGTTAGCAATGTCAGTATGGTCTTGTTTTTGGTATAGCTGATTTAAAATTGTATTCAATTGATACTTTGGAAATTGTTGTATTAAATAAAATTATTAAATTAATAAAATATAAGCATACATATATAAGTACAATTTAAAGTTGTAGAAAATAAATAAAATGATTTTGTTAGATAAGTGGATTATCATATGAAAATAAAATAGAAGTGGAAGTAATAAATTATAACATGCCTTACCTTGTCACTCAAACCTATATTTAGGAAATTGCATATAATGTTTTGGTAATTGCTTGTATGGAAAGAGGGGAAAGTATCTTGATGAAGAGCATGCATTGGTTGCCTTTGTATCCACTTGCTTTGTGAATTAAATATAGATTTGCATTTAACAATTTTGGTAACCGCCTTGTTGAGTAAATGGAAATTATCTGGGAGATGGACATGCATTGGGTGCATTGATAATAGATAAAAAAGAAAAAAAAAAAAAAGGAAGGAAGAAAAAACAGACATGCAGGCACATGGAGAGGGAGTGGAGATTGACCAATAAAGTGGGCGAAACAACGTATTCAAAGGCAGGGGATCAAGTCATAGGAAGAGAATGAAAATTTGGAGAAGCTACTTTGGTTTTAAGAAAAAAAATTGCGGGGGGTGGAAGAAAATTGGAAAAAAAGGAGGTGGCAAGGATTGGAACAGAGGAATCTAAGAGGAAACCTAGGAAAAGTAAGAATGGGAGGAGCAGTTCAGAGTACAAATATCTTATTTATCCTTCTATATTTTTGCATATATAGATGAAGGTGGAGAATGCTAGGGGTAGAGGTTAAGGCATTGCATCTACTAAATGAAATCTGCGAGTAAGTTCTACTCACTATATCTTTTGTGCTTTTCTTGCAATCCAAGAACACTTGAGAACATTTATTTGGGAAATTTAATCAATAGTTCCAGTGCATGATCTTTACTTCCATGCTTTGTATTATAATCAAAAATTCTTTATTTATATTATGTATTCGTTGCATTTCTTGAGATCTCATTCCTAAGGGCATTCTGTCAAACAATCAAATTGTCAAATTATCCTAAAGTACAAAATCAACATGATCTATGATTATTTCTCTCCATGAGATCATATCACCAAATCAATAGTTCTAGTAGATCACTCGTCTCTCCCATCATTCCATTTCTATGCCTCGGCTGCACCTTCACTTGGAAAGTATTTTGTCAAAAATTTTGTGTGCCTTAGTTCTTTTGAGGCAATCATTAAATCAGTTCATGTGTTATGTGTGTTTCCTCATTGTCATGGACCGAATAGAGCAAGCCATGACCTGTGTCCTAGGTCTGTATGCAAACAATTGTAGATTACAAAAGACAATGCCCAACCATCATTTGTATTTGCCTTCACTTGGGAGCCTAGTATCTAAACAATTAAAAGGTCATCGAATTACATATGTTGTGAAGAATAATGATTCAGTGGTTGTGTATTGCTCTTGATGTTATTAGGGAGGTTATTAAGTTTCCAAAACCTTTGATGTGGGGCAAATTCCAGCTTGTCAGAGTTATAAACTTCCCATCTGAGCATTATTCTTTTTCAGGGTAAAGCATGTATCTATGTTTTTTTTTATCAATGATGAGTGTACCAGTTCCAATCTAAGCCCAACGCCGGTAATGTGTTGGTGCCCCTTCTGTGGTTTGAAGGTACTATTTTTTTTCATCGATCTCCTTATTGTTGATCCTCACCCCCTGGTCATTGTAGCATAGATGTTTCAGAGGAGGATGTTTTATCACAACATTCACTTTAGGATCCAACAAACATAAATAAAGTTGTGACGCTGGAACATAATAGGAAGTTTAAAGGTTTAAATAATCTGTCTGATTTCATTGTCAACTAGTCTCAGCTGCAACACTTGAACTTGATAGGAAATTTTTAAAAGTTTATATAACCTGCTTGATTCCACTGACAATCTAGCGCAGTTGTTGCACTTGAAAATAAATATTGTCAATATACTAACATAATAGAGAGCTTACCTTTGATCGTGGTGAGGGATAATTTCCAAACTTCAATTTTGAGCACGTCTTTGGAAACTCGCCACCAAACAGAAATGAGTCTAGTTCAAAAAAGAAAAGTTGTACATCATTTCTCCTTCTCTTAAGTCATGTATTTGCACCTCACCTTTCTCCTTCCCTTCAGTCTTGGGGATAACATCTGGGATTTGACAATAATGCAAGAAGATGGTGATATTTCAAGATTCCAATATTCACTTTCTAATATACTTGGCAACCTGTCACTATTACAGCGTTTAGAGTTGAGGCATTGTACAGGATTAAGTAGCCTCCCTGAAACCTTTGGCAACCATCACAGCTGTAGCTTTTAGACTTGCAAAAGTGTAGTAAATCTATTAGCCTCTTTGATTTCTTTGTCAATCTTAGCCCTTCCTAGCTCCTTTTTCGTGTAAAAATGGATTTCTGTTATAAATAGTTTCTAACACAAAATATTATTCACATTACCGAGAGATTTCAATTATTTAAAAAGTGTTCAATCTCGGTTACAAAATGTTGTAGTCTATATTAGTAGTGGGTTAAGATAAATGAAAATTATATTTCAATTTATAAGTAATTAAATATTATATTTATTAAAGTATTATTTTAAGAGAAATATTTTAAGCATGAAACTTAATTAGGAGAAATTGAGTTATTTACTTTTAAATTCGTAAAATTGTAAGATGTGTTTAAATACATTAAATTAGACTATTTCTAAGATAATACATGGGAATTCCCTTGATAGTTACATAATGAGATGATTTGTCAACATATGATGTCATGGGTGTATCAGTTACTAGTGTATTGTTTTGTCTAAGGTGTTTGGTTTGTGGACCTTGTCGAGTCTATTGTCATAGCCTCCTTGCACTTAAACAATATCAAGATCAATTGTGAATTTTATTATGAGAGTATTTTTTGATAATAAATTTAGAGCATTGTTGTTGTGGTTGTATAAATTATTATAAGTGTTTGGTTTATGGGATATTTATGGAGATGTCTCGATGGCCTGTTCATTGTAAGTGTTTTAAGATAGTGTTCTTCAAGGTTGTTGTGTTTGTTGGTTTCCTTGTATAGAATCATGTGTGCGAATTGGGAACCCTTATTATTGTTCATGATTGTTTTGATTTTGTGGTTGGTTTGATGAGTCTCTCTTGGTGTGACTTTTCTTAAGTTAATCTCAGCCTTTAAGGGGATTTTTATTCTTTAAACTTGTGTATAAATTTATTTGGAAACTCATTTTGTTTTGTCTTACCCTCGTTTGTGAGTTCTTGGGTAGTTGGTCTTCTTGGACTTCCAGAGGCAGGAATAATCTTGTTTCATATTGATTCTTTGTTGATTTGGTTCTTGTCCAGATTATGATTGTAATTGTGATTTTAAATTTATGTATGGGTTGTACCTGGTGTTATGGGCAACTATGTTTATGGCTATGGGCGAGATGGTATTTTCCTCGCGTGTGTTTTAGTTTGAGTTTCAATGTTTTCGTAGTATTGGTACAACCCCTTGGATTTTGGTTTATGTTAGGGGTCTTAGGGAGAGTGGCTCTTCGTGGGGGTCGATGCCTCAAAAGGAGGAAGAGCTCAGGATAACCCATGTAAGAGTAGTATAACAAATGATAACCTAAAAAATAGAACTTAGGGGGGATGGGTAGTAAAACACACAAGATAATAAATATTGGATACCTCGTCTATGCATTAGGGCTATCATAGACTAATGATAGATAGAGAAGGCCATGGTCGGCAAAGTCATAATCTCATCTTCATGAGAGGTTATCGACTCTGCATGAGCTACCCTATGGTACCGACGCCTCAAGTAGGAAGAGCCAGGAGATTCATAGATGGGTGTCGGTGCCTCAAGTTGGAGGAAGGGCCAGGAGATCCCATGAGAGCTATATGATGACACTCTCCACTAGACACTCATTTTCCTTGTTTCCTTATTGCCTTTGGAATTGTATTTTGAATGTTGTATCAATTCTTTTGGAAATATTCCACAATTGTTCTTGGTTACTTGTTTAACGGTTGTTGCCTTAGTTATTGTGATGAGTTTCATGGCTTAATGTTATTATGATATATCTTGGATGTTGTTGTTTATGTCATTGTAATCCTTGATGTTGTAGTTGGGTTATTGTACTAAGTTGTTGCTTTTGGAGTTATTGTTAATAGGATATTTTGTATGATGTTGAGTCTTGTGTTTCCCTGTTTGGATGTTCTTGGTTGAGGTCTCTTTCTTGTCAGCTCTCTAGCATGGGGGGTTGGTCTTCAGACCCACGTGGTCGGGTGGATCGTGCTAAGCACCCCATTGGGTCCCCATTCGAGGATCAAGAGGTGCGGAATTATACCACTTACAGAGACTCCAGACTGTACCCGACTTGGTGCTAGCCATGTTACTTTGTACTTATCTTTCTGATGTATCATCTTACCTTGTTATATGGTTTTTGTTCACATTGGGGAACACTTTTGTATCATTGTTATATTTCAACAATGTAATGTATTGTAATGGATGTAATGTATCAATTAATCTTTGGTAAAATTTTGTGTGATTATTGATCCATGGCAGATGTTTTATGCCCCATTGAGTTCTTACGTTGATAATGTCAATCTTTTATATGTTGTGTTTACTTAAGTGTATGGTTTCCTATTGACGAATTTAGAAGTATGTGTTCTATTGCAATCGTACACGTTGATCATGGTTTATTACATTGACTTTCATTCTTTATCATTGTTGTATGGATTTAAGTTTCGTAATGTCTCCTAGTGTACCCAAGGGACGTAAGTGTTAGTGAATTTGTTTGATTAAGTTTTATGACTTATGACTCAATTCACATCTCATGTATGTTTAGACTTAATTTTAAAATAAAAAAATTATGCAGTAATTATTGTTAGTTGTCCTTTGGGGTTTGCATGATGGGGCGTTACAGTTTTAAATCTAAAAACCTTTAAATTTATGTCTCATTAATGGATGCATGTACACAAAAGCAAGTTTTTCATAGGTCATAGATTGTGCTATAGATTTATCTTCCCATTAAGGTTGTGAAAACATTATTTTCCTTCATAAAGGATAGATTATTAGGCCTTTTTTGAATTATTTATGTGATTAAACTATCCAATTTGAGTTATGAAAACAAATTTCTATGAGATAGTTGTAAATCAAGTTGCTCATCTTTTCCATTTAGGTGCATCACTATAGTTTAAAGATTCAATTTATCTATTTATTTCAAATCCTTTCTTCCCTTTACCTTTAAGGTTACTAGTTATTCATTAGAAAATTAGAAGGGAGCCAGGCCATAATCTAGAGATTCATCTTCACTATGAGCATACGAGATTGATGAGCGTATAAACTTAGCATTCCGGGTGCAATCTCCTTCACAACAGTTACCTCCTTCATGGACTTTATTTTTGTGGATAGTAGAGTGATGTGTGCTAGGGATATGGTGCAACAAAGTATTTATATCTTGAATGCACTCAAGGAGAATATATAAAGTGCCCAAAACTAGCAAAAGATGTATGTAGATCAACATAGTGTGTAGATGGTCTTTGAGTTTGGTGGCATGGTCTACTTGAGGCTACAACCCTACCAATGGTCCACTCTTAACTGGAGTGGAGCGGAGAAAATTAAACCACAATTTTATGGCTCCTATAAGATCCTACGAAAAATTGGAGAGGTTGGATATGAGCTGGAATTTCCTAAGGACAACAGAATCCACAATCATTTTCAAGTTTCATACCTCAAGAAGGCCCTAAAATAGTAGGTTATACCTTCTTTGGAGCTCCCCCCACTTGATGATGAAGGCAAGTTGATACTTGAACCCAAAATAGTCTTGGATGTGAGGGAGAGATGGCTTAGAAACAAAGTCATTCTAGAGTATTTGGTTTAATGGAAAAATCTTCCAAATGATGATGTGACATAGGAAGGTGTCGAGATCTTTGAGCATTTGAATCTAAATTTTCCTAAGGGCAAGCAACATCCAAGTAGGGAGGATTGTTATGTCCCCATCCCAAATTAGGGTCCATCTCTCTTTTAATAGGAAAAGTGTTTCTCAACACTAATTTTAAATTTGAAAATTTAAATAAAATTTAAATTTAAATTATTAAAAATATTATTTAAGTTTAATAATTTTGGTCTGAGCCAACCTGCATTGGAAGGTTGATTGCTTGGTATTAATACTAGTTTTGTTTTTCTTGATGATAATCATGAAGTTGGAAAAACATGTCATGGTGATCTAAAGGAATGAAGCCTCCTGTGGATCTACATCAAGTTGGGAAAAAAATATCATCCTACTCTTTTGTGATTTAGCTATTCTCTATATTTCATTAGAGCCTAATCTTACGCCTTTCATCTCCAGATATGACTCAAGAAGGTATAACACTAGGAGGCTGCAATATCATTTAGTAGTTGAGCCCTAGGGTTGGGCCACAACCACACCCACTCGCCTCTGCTCAAAAGACTAGCGATTATCATTTTGATGAAGGGACTACCATCACGCCTAGGCCATAATCACTCACTAAGGGAACAATACAAGCACAAGATACTTGCAACTACTAGAATTATAGTCTAGATATTAGGGTGACTACAAAAGTAATAGCAACCTATGTGTTTCAAGATATGATTGTCTATTCTACAGTCATATCATTTTTCACTATAGATTAATGTGGCAAATCTATGAGTGGCAATTACTGCTATATCACTTTAATTACAGGTTAGTGCAACCCCATATTGGACAATAACGTACCTATTTTAAGCTCTGAGCTTATTAATTTTTCTATTGTTGCTTTTGATTTTTCCAAATATTATTAGTATTGAAGCATGTGATTTGTAGGCCATCATATGGTTTTTATATAAAATGTATTGAGCTCATTTGATTTCAATTCATAGGTTCATCATATTTGAGTGGTGGTTGTATGAACATTCATCCCAATGCTAAACATTACAAGTATCAAAAGTTGATGTTTTATCAAATCTGAAAATTTGTTGTAACTAAGTGAAACCTCTCTTTCATATTTAAATCTATTATTAATTATGTGAATTTAGGCTAGGTATCTTTCAATAGCTAGAAATGTATGAAGTATTTTTAGTTGTATTGCTTTGTATTTTGAGTTTCAAATCTGCTATATTAAAACTACAAACTGAAAATCATTTACAAAGGTTCAATTCTAAATATTGTGCATCAACTCATAAAATACTTGAAATGAGCGAATGGTGAAGTGTTATTTATTTATTTATCTGGAAGGAAAAAATTGGGAGTGAGAAGTATCAAAATAGGGTACCTCATTATATTTTCTTTGATCTTGAAGAGACCTCTTTTCTTTGTGATTTGAATATCAATAGTCACATTCAAAGACCTAAATCCTAGTGTCATAAAGTTAGTGAACTAATCTCACAAAGTCATACAACACATCATCATGATATTTTTACCTTGACTATGCCTCATCATAAAAAAACCTAATATATGATATTCCTTGAAATTTACAACTCTTTACTCATGATAGATTATTGTGATTAGGACACAATACATTGATATCATAGTCATAAGATTTATTAAGGGCATAGGACATTCATTAGGACTATTTACAAAGTTATACTCATAATCACAAGCCACTATCCAATTTTTAGTCTTCATAGTCCTTTGGTTATTTATCAATTCCTTTTTACTATCCTTTGGATTTTCATAGCATGAAATTATAGTTTTCTTCCCTTAACTGCTTCAATTGTATCAAGGTTTGTATGACATTCAATCACATACTTGAAGATCCCTTTGAACACTTGATTTCTCTTTTGCAACTTTAATTATGTCTTTTGTTGTCACAACCTAGACTAAAAACTACAATATATTGTATCTTTAACAATCACAAGGACAAAATCATGATGCTTTGTCATCTCAAACCCCATTCATTTGCTACTACATCCATTTGGCTCTTGTCATGAATTGCACCTTATCTTTTTTAGGTGGCATCATACCTACATGTCTAGTTCTTTGTATAACTCAGTCTCCATGCTATCTTACTACCCTGACCTTTCTTCAAAAGTCATAAGAGGCTAACTATCAACATTTCAAACAATCATAAGGATGTTGAATTCCTTCAAGGTCATTGTATCGTACAGGATTTTATTGTGTTATAAGCATTAATCACTATCAATATTCCACTATTATAACCCATTGTCACTACATTATTGTCACGTTCATTCACTTTGTCCTTAAATATCATTTAATATTTCCCTTTGCATGACTCCTCATCACTACCCCTATGTTGTTGTGAAAAACCTTCCAATTCATGGTGAAGACTTTCATATTCCATAAATATTGTCTTTCATTTATTGTCACTGTCTTTTATGCTTATAACCCTTGTATTGATCCTTTGTGAAAAAACTTGCACAAGATATTTCAGTCCCTTTATGACTATTAAGAATTGTCATTTAAATGGTGGCTATGACTTTTCATTTAACTATCACCTTCTTCGTATTGCCTCACTATCATCTAGGTTTCAAAAAGAGGACCTAAGGGAGCTACTCATCACGATTTCACAAACTTTCAATACTTTGATTGTATCACATTTAAATGACTATGACCACTCAATGGAATGCAGATAACTTCTAAATTATCCTCCATCATTTTGTGAACAAACATATTTGGAAATGATTTCTAGCTATCAACAAATGATAGTAAACAAAAGAGCTTGTCAATGCATGCTTTCATCTTGACATCAATGGAGAAAACAAAAATAGTGGACATATGAAACTTGATATTGTTGATGGTGTTTTCTACACAACAACTTAGATAGAATATAAAACCCTATCTCTCTTGAAAGGTAAATCTCTATTGGAAAGCCTTAAGAGATAACCCCAAGGTCTCTAATGACAGTTCTTGAAAATGCATAAAATAACTCAGATGATGTGTGAAAATGTTGGTTAACACAAGGGGTCTTACAAACAAATACTAGAACTTTGAACTTATCATATTTTGCAATATGGTGATACTCAAGATCCTAAATCTAACCCAGATGATAAAAGAAATAGTAAAAGATAAGGGTTTGGAAGAGAAGCTAAAACTAAAATTATTCCTAGATTCAATGATGCAAATGACAAAATGCTTGAAATGGACCAATCCCTCAAAACCAATTCTTGCTCAACCCAGATTAAATTTGCAATCTTACAAGAATAGTGAAATCTTCTAAGGAAATAAATATTTTTAGATCATGAAGCATTCATTCAAGACAACCCTAATTTTGCAATTGCAATGAATAAATAATTACAATTGAACTTAGCACATGAATTTAAGGTCTAGGCTAACTTTACACAACAATTCACACTTGGTAAATTGCTAAAAGTATGGACCAATGATTGCTAAAAACACTTCAAACACCAAACCATAAACAACATTGAATCAAATCTAATTCTAAATCTAACATATACCAAATATTTTCAAAGAAATATCAAAAGATAGAATAACAGGAACCATGCAAGATAGATCAAACACAAGAAAGAACACCAAATCACAATGTCTTTACTTGCATTGAATCAACCAAAGTAGCAACAATTCCAATATTTTTTATTACAACACTTGCTTGAAATTAACTAACTCCTAACTCTTGTTTAGCTACTCAATATCTCTAAATCTCTAGCTATCTAGCCTCTGCTTGGGCACCTTTAATTTTGATATTGAAGGGAAAATATACCTTACCCTTCCTTTTGAATCTTGTTTAGTTTCTTCAAAGGTAGAGTAGGATTATAAATCTCCCATAAAGTCATAATTGTATTGTACACCCTCACTATCCAACTCCTAGATCTTGTGCTTGATCCAAAATTTAGTATACTTTATCACTGGGGCCATGATTTGTTCTAACTTTGTCTTCTCTTCTTCCAGCCAATCAATTTCACCTATGGGTTTGTCTTTAACAGGCTCATAGTCATGATTTTGGATTACATCCCCATCATCATCAATTTGATCATGAATGGCTTTGGTTTTGTACAATCTAATCAAATTGACTAGTAGCCTTAAGAACTTCTTTCTGACCTCAAATTCATCCTTACAATTGGCCCAGTAGTCTTCAATGTCATCCTTGTAGCTAAACTCCTTACTTGCATTCTTCTGTGCTTCACCTGTCCTATCAAATTTGGGCCTTTTGGAATGGAAAGACAAGCCCAAGGCACTCATTTCCTCCTTAGAAGAATGTGTTGAAATGATAGGACAAGCCTCATTGCTCCCTACCCTGAGAGGGAAGTCATTTCCAAATCCAATTTTATGTTTATCCTTCTTCACTATGGCATTGAAATCACAAATCTTCCTAGTGACCTCCAAGAGTATGATATGATCTATGGGATACCTAGGTAGCCTGTAGGGAGATCTTTGAGACCCATCTATCCTAATATAGGAAAAAGTGGGGAACTGTATGAACCAAGCTCCAAATCTCTTTATTAATTCCTTGGCAGCATCTGAAACTCTAACATGCTCTGCACCTTGAAGCAGTCTAGTGATGTACATGGTGAATGCATCATTCACCCTTCTATAGCTTGAGCTACCCAAGTGCAATTGTGGATAAACTTCATAGATTACATATTTCCCAAACAAACCTCTTGTACTTAGTCCTGGAATCTTGCAAGAGCATAAACTAAGTATGAGGTCATGGTGAAACTCTTAGTTTGTAGCACATTGCATAACTACTCATGAATCATGGCACTAATGATGCCTGCCTAGTGATAATTAGTGTCCTGCTCCATCCTGACTATTATATAAAGCATCCAGCTTTCAAAGACCCCTGCACTCTTCAGGCCTACCACTCTACCAAGGAGAGTGATTGCATCATAATATGCTAATTTGAATTTTTCCTTGAATAGTTGTTTTGGAAATTTAGAGATGTGAGGCTTGGGTTTCTCTAGCCAAGAGTTGATAACTTGTAAGGACTTGATGGTATCCTCCTCATAATACTTCTTGGCTATATCAAGATTGAGACCCACAACATGAGATTTGTTAGGCATATCAAAAGTCTGAGCCACTAAGATAGGAGAGAAGTTTTCCAACACTCTGCCCTATGGACCAATCACTCTTTGTGTGTCCCTGTCATAGTTCCTAGAACACTCTAACACCAACTCATAACATTGTATAGTGGGAGGAAATCTAGCCACATTAGCTAATCCCGAGCTCACCAATCTTCTAGCCAACAGAGGAGGATTTTGCATTGCCATCCTTGCCTTAAATTATTCATAATCCCATTTTCCCACATTTGTGTCAGTGATCTCTGACCAGATGGAAGTCAATTTACTCTCAGAAACCTTGCTTTTGATGTCTAGCTTGATCCTTTATTCCTATGAAATTGAAGATCCTTCAGCACTAGGATCCATCTGCTTGCCCTTTGGCTTGTTGGCCACTGCCTTACTTGTTTCAGCCTACATCCATCAAAAGATCACAATGAATTTCCATTACTATAATAGAATCAAGGTTAGCCCATCATTAGCAACATATTAATCATCCACTTAACTCAAAACAATGATCAAAATATCCTTAAATCATCATAGAGCACAATTCTTTAAAAGTTTGAGACTTTGAACCCTCTAGGGAAATCAAGTCAAGCACGAATTTTGGGGATTTCCTGGCCAAAAGGATTTTAGCAGTAAAGGCATAATCATTGAAATGATTCATCAAAAATAAAGAAAATGCATTAATCCTCCCTTTAATCATTTATATCAATCATTACATGCTAAAATATGCAACATTCAATTCATCTCTTTCCCTTATTCTCTATGATTTGCAAGTTTTTAGGGATTTTTGTCAGGGATGGAATTCAGCAAGGCTGGCAAGGTTTTTGTGTTTTTTCTCACTCTCGAGAAAATGAAGGGATGACAGATAGCCAGGGAATTCTGAGGGTGAAGGATTTCCGTGAAGGACTCAAATTCCTGAAACTTCCTAGTTTTCACAATTTCGCCCAAATTGATTAAATGATCACAAATTTGGAGATTCAGACTTGAATCTTGTTTTCTCTAAATGGTTCATGGATCATCTTCAAATTCTCAACTCACTCAAATGAAAATAGAGGGGTACTGGTGATGCTCTAAACTTGAAACCCTAAATTTTTTCCATGGATGCATAGTTTCAAACTAGATTTTTCTTGCTTACTCAAAATGAATCTTTCAGAACTTAAACAAGCAAACAACAAACTAGATGAAAATGGGAGATGAGCTCATGAATTTACCTAGGTCACTAATCCAAGAAACTCAAAGAACCCTAGATCGTACCCAGCTAAATCAATATCACTCACTAAATATAGCTCAAGGATAAAATTTGGAAATGCTTGGCACCATCAAATTGACTAACTACCCAAGGAATGCACCATCAAACTTCTAGAAAATGTGAAAATAGGATAGACAACCCTAGTTTAAAATGCATATCTCAAAGTACACCAGATTTAAACTGAAAGCAAGCCAAAGATGCCACAAAACCATCTACTTTCATCATTCAAGAACAAGGCACTAAACACATACCATTGATGAAATGGAAATTCAAGATGACAATAGCTAGCAATAGGTTTTGATGCCCTAGCAAGCAACAATGACACCAAAGAGCACCAGCAAATCTAGCAATTCGTAGCTTCAGTCACTAGATCGAATTCAACACTCAATGCCAAGCTCTTCAATTTGAATGCAAAGAAAATGATAATCAATTCAACAACACCAAAATCCCTCAAAAATCCCCTAAATATGGGCCACAAAAACTGTACAATCAAGCATAAATGCCATTGACAAGACAGCTCCAAATGCAATTTGGGAATCTAATGTGAAAGAATTTTGGAAAAATCCAGTAGACACAGAATTTTGTGAAATGCTGAAATCCTCATCAGGTTTTCAAGGAAGCCAGGGAATTCCGCCGAGGGAGGAAATTCCCAAAAACAGAGAAAAACCCATAATTTGTCTGGAAACTTAGGATTTTCAATAAATAACCTTAGGAGATACTTTGTGCAAGCAAGATGAACATCCAAGGACACCTAAAGCCAATCAAATTTCACAATCAAAGAACCAAAGGGCATTAAAAAAACCTAGAGCAAGAGACGGTCCCTACTTTCAGTGGGCGTGTGTGCAAAAACTACACAACAGATACCTTGCCCTCTTATTACATGGCGACTGTCATTACCATGAATTTCATCAAAATCTCCTATGCTATCTTTCCTTGGTAATGAACTCTTTATTCTTTGTTGTCTTTCATGAGTAACGTCCATACTTGCTTTTAACAAAATCATATGCCTGATGGTATCCAAGAATAAAACAATAGCGTAACTACTTCTCAATCTTTGAAGAAACTTTAGGTTCCATTGAAGCACTTCCAAAAACCTTCTCAATCATAAGTTCCTCATTTACATAAAGCTTATCTTTAGATATTTTGCAAAAATAACCATAGTGCATTTATTATCCATCTCAACCAAAATCCTCTCCATGAGACATCATCTTACACCACCATTAAGTCAAAGAAGTGATGTGCATCCACTCCCACATTTAAAATACATATCAACAAGGTAACTCCTCACAAAGACACCATATTCAAACCCAATTCTCTTTATTTCTTCATGAACCTCCTTGCCTTTGCAAAGATCTCCAAATCTACCATATGCTAGAAGAAGAGAAGAATAGGTCTAAGAGTTTTTCTCCACAAAAACTCTTTAGCTACCCTCAATGGAATGACTAAACCTCATTCATATGATAGTATTTTTACTTTCCCTTTTGGATTTTGTGTGATGACCCTGCCCTTATTTTGAAATTTTCATTGTGACATCATCTCATGCAAATTTTCCTTCAAGGAACATAATACCCTTCCACAACCTCACTAAAATTTAATAAATGATAATATACATTCAAAAGCCCATAACTAATCTTCCCATGACCTAATTAACCTTTCTAAGCACATTTCTTAGCTACCATTGATAATATTTCATATTTAGTTGTTCTTAACAAGATTTTTTCAAGTTTAGAATTGGAAATAACTTCAAGAATAGACTACATACCTAAAGTTACGCATAAAAATCCCATGCCAATCTTCAAAACAATTGCTTGAAAAATATTTGGCTACCATGAAAGTCCTTAACTGCTCCACAAATGGATATTCAAACTGTTGGAAACCCTAAGAGTCGTCCTTCATGTGATGCTCTTCTTCCAGAATTTTTTTCTCCTTCAATGCTTGGTGCCTAACTTAGAGTTTTCCTTTTTAACTTCACATGCAAATTCAGTCTTTTTTGTTTTAGCATGGAAAGAGGAAAACTTGAGACAAGTTTCTCTTTTAATAAAATACCTTTTTCAAAACCTCATGTGAATGGAAATAAACTCCACACCTTATTTCAAGGATAAATGATCCAAGCTAAACAAAGTACTCAATTAACCCAAACATTTAATTTTTTCTAATGACTAGAAAAAATAGACAACCCTCCCAATGCAAGAACTCTTAATGATTTTTTCATTAAACTTAAGTAGCAATCCAGATTCCTTTGACCTGATCAAGTCATTGCAAAAAGATTAAAAATAGTGAAAAGTGCATAGTTTTATGCTATTGGAACATGTAATGGAAAGGATACAAAATATACCTCATTATCTGATTGATCACATAAGGATGTTAATTTATGTAGCTTGGATAGGTGTCTCCAAACCTAATAAATTTAATTAATTAATTATTTGATTCTCTAGAGACTTCTAGAAACTAGTTAGTTAAGGTTTGTTAGATTCTAGTTAATCTTAGCCATCGATTGAGATTAAATCATGGCCATTGGTTTTTCAATGAGATGAAATAAAGGGGATCAATGGAAATTTGGATAACACACACTTGAGAAAGATTTGGAGTAATAGAAAATAGTTTTGCAATGATAGCAAGGGCATAGTGATAGCATTGGAGACAGCAACAGTGGAATTTCAATAGGAGAAATTGAGGGAAGAATTTCTAGAGAAGAAAAAATATTGTCAGAGCTCTACTAGTAAGAGGCAAGCAATTCATGTATTCCTTGATTTGTTGAAGTTTAATAAAATTCCTCATCTACAAAACTGGTTTTCCCTTCGAGATTTTCCTAGGGGAAATTTGTCCAAAAATATTATGTTCATTGTTTTGCATATTTTCTTCTACATTCTTGTGACTTAATTTGTGAAATTGTAGTTATGTTATTTTTCAATATTTGTTGTCAATTAATTTTTAGCAATCAAATAATCTATATATATAGGAGATTAATAATCAGTAACTGCAATAAAATTTTCTCATGGTATTAGAGCTGATCTGAGGGGAAAAAAAGGCGTAGTGTAGGCACAAGAAGGAAAAATCAAGGGTTTATAAAACCCATTTTGACCTCTTCAATTTTTTTTCTCATATTTTGAGATGGCCTCAATAGGCTTAAGAGATTAGGATAGATTGGATGGAGCCTCAAATTTTGGTGTCTAGAAAGCCAAAATTTCTTTATTGTTGGAAGAAAATGGTATGAAGGAATATGTCACCAATGTTGTAGTTGTACCTACAAATCAAACATAACTCTTAGCATATAAGAAGGAAGATTCCAAGGTAAGGAGGTTGATTCTTGATGGTGTTAAGGACCATATTGTTTTGCATATCATAGATTTAGATATAGCGAAGAAGATGTGGGATGCCATTTTGAATCTGTACCAAAATACTACCACTAACCAAAATCTTATTCTTAGAGAAATTTTGAGGAATACTCAAATGAACAATGGAGAATACATTACAAGTTACCTTACCAAGCTTATACTTGTCAAGGATGGGTTGGCAACTATTGGAGATAAACCAGATGATGACGAGCTAGTATGAATAGCCCTAAATGGGTTTACTAAGTAGTGGAATGTCTTTGTTCAAGTTATTAATGGATGAAACACCTTATCAAGTTAGGGTCAACTATGGAGTGACTCCACTTAGGAGGAGCTTAGACTAAGTCTTTTAAGTGGAACTAGCAATAATAGTCAAAAAAGTGAGGCTAAATAGGAAAATGTTGCCCTAACAAGAAAAGGGAAAGTGAAGAAGGGGTCTAGAAAAGGATCAAATACAAAAAGTGAGAAGGACTTGTATAAGATCAAATGTTGTGGTTGTCACAATTTGTTCCACTATGTCAATGATTTCCTGTAGAGGAAGAAAAATGAAAAGAAAAGCAAGAAGCAAATGACAGCTTCAACAAGTGCAGATGAGATTTCTAGTAGAATGGAGGATCAGTTTGCACTCATAGCTTGTATGGTTAACCTCGTAAAAAAAAATTCATATAGATAGTGGGGTGTCATTTCATATGACATGAAATGATAGGAGTTAGAGAGTACTTCTCTAGTTATAAGGAGGAGGACATCAAAATCCATATTTTTATGGGGAACATTTCCAAACATAATCCAGTTGGGAAAGGAACTGTTCTATTTTAGAGGAAGAATGGCAAGCTAATTCCCATTCATGATGTGTTTCATGTGTCAAGCTTGGGTATGAACCCGATTTCCATATGTGTCCTTCAGGATGAAGGCTATAATCTACTCTTTAGAGGGGTGCATGTGTTAATTAAGCATAAGGATTGGAAATCACCCATAGCTATTGGAGTTAGGGGCAGTAGACTTTACAAGTTGTAGTTTGATACTCATAAGGCATTTGGGTAAAAGCACAAAGTTGTGTCACACTTTTGGCCAACTTATCAACACATGAATTTAAGTATTTCTAACTAAAAAATAATTTTGGTCAAACATATTATCCAGTAAGATTCGAGTTCTAGCTAAGTTAAATACTTCCACAACATTTTTAAATAAAATTGTTGGCTAAAAACATATGGAGCACCACTTTGATGCTAATTTACCAAAAAAATAAAATTATTTGAAAAACTTGATGTTTCAATAACTCCTACTCATGTAAATAACATTTTTTTTAAATATAAAAATACCCGTTTGTAGATCCATAAGTGTAGTTTTCAAAAATATATTTATTTTAATAGTTTAATTATTATTTTTTTTTTTATTTTTACTAAAAGTAGGTTATCAACACAAAATATTAGGTTTATTACCATGCCAAAGAAAACTAATAAAACTTATTAAAAAAAATGATGCACTAGATAAAAGAATCTATGTCAAGATGGTATAAAATTTTTTCCATTTTAGATAAGCATTTAATATGAAATTTGGCATCCCATGGAAACAACTATTTTTTGATACAGACATTTTAATATTTATTTAAATATAAGTATTTACTAAAATCAGAAAAAATATATCTATGCACTAAAGTTTCAAGTTATGAATACACACAATAAATTTGAGAGAAAAAAAATAAAATTTACTATAAAAAGTTTGGCATCTCATATAACTTCATTTTTCAGCATTTTATCAGCAACTAAATTATAGTGTTAATTTATTAAAAACTAGTTTTAAATAATTTTAAAAAAAAAATAGAAACATAAAATATACTAAAAAATACACATTTTACTAGTTTACATCATTTCAAAATTCAAAACATTTATGCCACTTTTTAGTTATTCAAGTTTAAAAGTTGGATCAGTGTTGGTCGCTTCCTTTATAAAGTGTGACACAACTTTGTACTTTTATCCATTCATGAACAACAGCAATCCTATAGATCAAGGAGAGCTATGGAATAGGAGGATAGGCCATATACATCATGGAGCACTTAAATTTCTTCATGAGACAATGATAGGTGTTCCAGAGCTGAGCATAGAGAATGATGATGTATGTAAGGGATGTGTATTAGGGAAGTTTTTGAGAATATTTTCTAAGGAGTGACACCAGGTCCAAGGGTGTTCTTGACCTAGTACATTCAGATATATGTGGACTAATGTTAAAAAAGTCTCTAATAGGATATAAGTACTTTGTTACTTTTATTGATGATTTCTCCAAGAAGACCTGGATATACTTCTTGAAGACCAAGGATGATGTCTTCAGTTGGTTCCAAGAGTTCAAAACTCTTGTGGAAAATTCAACATGCAAGAAGATAAAGATTCTTTAGTCAAAAAATGGAGGCGACTACAAAGGGAAATATTTCGTTTTGTACCAAGGAAGGAATCAAGAGAGAGCAGACCATTCCTTAAAACCCACAACAGAATGGGGTTGTTGAGAGGAAGAATCATTCTATATCAGAGGCAATAAGGGCTATGCTATATGACTAGGATATGCCACGTTACTTATGGGTAGAGGCACATAGTATGACAATAAACATATAGAACAAGGTTCCACATAAGGTATTGGGCAAGATGATACCAGAGGAGTCATTCTCGGGGAAGAATCCAAATGTCGGCCACTTCAAGATATTTGGGAGTTTGGTGTTTTGTCACATTGTAGGGCCTACACATTCCAAATTAGATCATACTATAGAGAGAGGGTACTTTGTGAGGTACAACGAGACCTCAAAGGCATATCAAATATTTATTCTAGGGGCCAAGAGGATATAGTTAGGTGTGATGTCAAATTCATGGAGGACAAGGCATTTAGGAGGTCTAGATATTTTCCAACAAATGATTAGAGTGAGAAACCAATAGAAGATCTAAAGATTTGCAATCTAATCAGGGACAACAAAGCTCGAGTACAGTTACTAGTACAAGCATAGGATCAAGTGTTGAGAGTTCATAGAATATGGAGCAACAAATACATCAGATCCAAGAGATGCATCAAGAATACATGGAGGTTGAAATTGCATCCTCTACAGTTAGTAGTGGAAACCAACAGACACATAAGGATACTCAAGAGTTTGTAGGAGCTCCTAGGATGAGCAATAGACAACAAAGACAACTAGCCAAGTATAATGACTATATGGAATTATTTAGTAAGTTGGTAGATAGTGATCCTTCTATTTATCAAGAGGCTACATAGTAGCAACTGTGGTGAGATGCAATGGTTGAGGAATATACCTCAATAGTACAGAATGATATGTGGGAAGTAGTGCCTAGATCAACAGATAGGGTGGTGGTTGGATCACGCTAGATCTATAAGATCAAGCATAGTGCAGATGGTAGCATCAATAAATACAAGGAAAGGATCATGGTCAAGGGGTTCTCTCAAAAGGAGGGAATAGACTATGAGGAGACATTCACTCCAGTGGCCAGGTATACTTCTATATGAGTTGTGATCTCACTTGTAGCACAGATGTGATATAAGATCCACCAAATGGATGTCAAGACGACATTTTTTAATGGTGAATTGGTAGAGGAGGTATACATAGAACAACTAGAGGGATTTGTAGCACACATCAGTGAAACCCATGTGTGTAGATTGAAGAGAGCTTTGTATGGACTCAAGTAGGATCCCAGGGTGTGGTATGACCGTATTGATAGATACTTACCAAGAATGGGCTTCATGAAGAGTGAGGAAAATGCTAACCCCTACTACTTGGTGGTTTGGGTTGACGTTCTCATTCTTGTTCTATGTGTGGAAAACTTTTTTTTAATAGGTTCACTAGGGCTCATAGAGGAGTGCAAGAGTTACCTTGCAGTAGAGTTCAAGATGAAGGATTTGGGGCTTATGCACTACTTTCTAGGCATGGAGGTGTGGCAGATAGATGGATATATTTTCCTTGGATAAGAGAAACATTGCATCAAAATATTAAGGAGGTTTGAGATGGAGGATTGCAAAGCCATGTCTATGCATATGATCATGAATTGGAAGAAGGTAGACACATCCAGGGAGAAGGATGTAGACCCCACCTTATATAGATAGTTGATTGGGTCTCTCATGTATTTGGTCAACACCAGGCTAGATATATCATTTGCAGTAAACTCTCTTAGTCAGTTCATGGTTGATCCCAAGAGAGTGCATTCGATAGCGAAAAAGCATGTATTATATTATTTGTGTGGTACAATCAAGTATGGAATCAAATATGCTTGAGGTGATGGTATCAAGTTGATATGCTATATTGACGCAAATTGGGTAGGCAGTACATTGGATAGGAAAAGCACTTCAGAGTGTTGCTTTAGCTTAGGATCTAGAGTTGTCTCTTTGTACAATAGGAAGTAGAATTCCATGGCTCTGAGTTCTATAGAGGTAGAATACAAAGCAGAAAGCATGGTGACGTGTGAAGCTATATGGCTTCGAAAGTTGTTAGTAGCCTTGTTTGGTCAGAGGGTTGAGACTACAACATGATACATTGTGACAATCAGAGTTGCATTGGGTTGTCTAAGAATCTAGAGTTTCACTATAGGTCTAAGAATATAGACATCAGTTATCACTTCATCAAAGATTGTGTACAATGGAGGATTGTTCATCTACAGTATATACCTACAAATCAGCAAGTAGCAGACATTTTAACAAAGGAATTGGGGAAATATTCATCTTCTTCAAAGATATGTTGGGTGTCATGTTGAACACCTTCCTCACTAAGAGGGAGTGTTAATTTATGTAGCTTGAACAGGTGTCTCCAAACCCAAGAAGTTTAATTAATTAATTAATTATTTGATTCCTCTAGAGACTTCTAAAAACTAGTTAGTTAGGGTTTGTTAGAGTCTAGTTATTCTTATCCATCGATTGAGATTAAATCATGGCAATTGGTTTTCCAATGAGATTATTATAAAAGGGGATCAATGGGCATTTGGAGAACACACACTTGAGAAAGATTTGTAGTGATAGAAAATAAATTTGCAGTGATAGAAAATAGTTTTGCAGAGATAGCAAGGGCACAAGTATAGTGTTGGAGACAGTAGCGGTGGAATTTCAGTAGGAGAAATTGAGGGAAGTATTTATGGAGAAGAAAAAATATTTTCGGAGCTCTACCAATAAGAGGCAAGTAGTTTATGTATTCCTTGATTTTTTGAAGTTTAATAAAATTCCTCACCTGCAATACTGGTTTTCCCTTTGAGGTTTTTCTAGGGACAATTTGTCCAAAAATATTGTGTTCATTGTTTTTCATATTTTCTTCTACATTCCTATGATTTTATTTGTGAAATTATAGTTGTGTTATTTTTCAATATTTGTTGTGAATTAATTTTCTGTAGTCAAATAATGTATATAGATAGGAGATTAATAATCAGTAACTACAATAGAATTTTCACAAATCAAACATCCATAATTCTATTGGGCTATGATGATTTTATGTAGTATTAACTCATCATCCTCCTCCTCGGTAGCAATTGATGTGATCAATATTTCCCTGATAAGACATATGAAATTGCTAGTGCTCCCACAATATACTCCACATTATCGAGAAAGGCCTCTAAGTGAGAAAGGCTTCATCATTATATGCACTAAGGTAGCAATATATCATGAGAAAGATAAGAATGATTTCAAAATTTACTGTTGCAGGCTCTCAAGATCATTCTTATATTTCTTTTGATAATGCTCCCTTATTGTAATTTGATGATGAAGATTTATTTTGGAAAGCATGACTTCTATGAGTGTTGTCTTCCTAATGCCTCCAAAAAAATAAATAATTACAGACACCAATGACTCATCCATGGGTCTCAACAAATTCACTATATCATTCACTAGCTTCTCAATCCCAACTATCATGCAAAAAATTATATGTTATGATAAATTTTATAATGCTTAACAGTATGTCAAACTAAAATGTAACTTCCTTATGTTACAAGTTGGAGATATACAAATATAGCTTTATATTAAGTGTCAGAATGATACTATCAAACATATAAAGAACATAAACATTGAAATTGAGCGCAATTTTCAAAACCGTAATAGAGATTAAAAAATATTAGTAATAATGGAATAAACAATAAATTTAATCATTGAAAATAATGCAAATACTAATTTTATTAGATAAAAATATACTTGCATAAAAATGTGTATAATCGTATAATTCAAAATATGTAACTAAAAATAATATATGAACAAAATAAACATTGATATAAGTTGGAATGAATGTTGTAATTCAAAATAAATATATGCGAGACATTTTTTTATCTTATCTCCATTATGGTTGATTTTCATACTCAAAATTCTTCTTTAACTTCTATTTTAAGCTATTTAGAAAAAATTATTGGTTTTGTTATTGTTAAAGGATTTTGTGCCAAATCCACACAATCATTCAGTTATTAGATATGAGTGCCATTCAACTTCACCACTAGATCAAAGGGCTTTTTGACCTTTTCTCTCACTTTATTTTTTCATGATGATAATATGACAATTCCCATAAGTTGTTCCCTAACATTGTATTAACGTAATAAAAATAATACATGGAGATTTTTCTTTAAAATTTATTTCTAGATAATTATAATGACCAATTATGCTATTTTGGATTTTGGACCCAGACCCAGTGAACCTTTGATCTATGATAAATCTTAATCTAAAAATTAAACAAAATAGAATGAACTGAGAAAAACAATTGACTACTTGATGACTGTAGTCATGAATAAAATGTATCTATATTAATTAATAGTTAAAACCTTAAGCACTAGAAAATCAAATATGCCTTAAAATTTGAGTGTCAATGGTGAGTGCTAATGGTACTGGGTAAATATCATAATTATTGAGTTGATCTCATCACTAGTTTCCAAATCTACAAATTCAAAGGGTGTGCCTATGTCAAAATGGGCTAACTCAATGGAAACCAATTTGTCAACAAACTTGCATGGAAATCATGCACAAACTAAGGTGATCAATTGGTGGCATTTCCAATGGTGCAATGAAATACTAAAAGGAATATTCTTAAGGATAGTGTACCACATAAAACATTGGGATTTTGAGATAAAGGTGATTTCACAGAATAATTACATAATAAAAAAAATCTGAGAAAAGACATGGAAAATGGAACAAAGGAGAATCTGCATGGACCAAAAATTGGTGAATAACATATGTTATGAAAAAAAACACACTGAGGGTTTAATAACTTAAGGAATAAATAAGAAGTGGAATCAAAGTTTCCAAGCTTGGAATAAAGGAATAATTGCTAGACATTAAAATTTGCAACAAATTATCTTCTCCAAAAGTACTATATGTCTAAGGGAATTAGAGGAGAATGTTATAACTTGATTAAGGAGCATCCAGCGGTGTAAGGGCAATCTTGCCTCAACCAAAAATATGCATTCCATTTATGTTTCCTTTGGTTAGTCTTTTGTAGATGTCTTTGCATTTCCTAGATACCCTTTTCGTCATAATGTAAATCCCCACTTTCAGTTTTGCTTTTCTACTTTTTCTGGTCAACTGCTATTTTTAGCAAGTATTGGAATTTGAAGGTGTTTGGGGACAAAAAATTATATGGGAGGATTTAGAATGGAAAAATAAGAAGATTGGTGAAAGAATTAGGTTGAGACCATTCATAGTTTAAAAGATATTGCAGTTTTAGTCTCCCAGAAATGCACTTGAAAACCTTCTAGATCAGGTTTGAGGCACTAAACAGCTCTGAAATGGCCTAAAAACTTGCTAAAATTGGGGTAGCAGATTTTGAGCATGTTCTTGACTCTAATACCTTTTCGACGGTTCAAACAGTTTGAAAAACGAAGTCTCAGACCAAAAGTTATGGCTCCCAGAAGTTGGTACACTTTAAAAATGTGCTAATTTTTTAATGATGTTTTAAATTTTGAATTCCAATTTGTAATTTGTGTCGCAAAACTGCCAAAATATGATAATTCAAATGTTTTTTGGCTCCAAAATTAAAAAGAGCTATTTATGGGGGGATTTTCTAATTTTTGTAGTTTTGGGGAAAAGAGTTTGCATGTTGCGAAAGGGGATTTTGTAGTTTTCTAAAAAAAATTCAGCTTGCATGTATTGCAGAGCTTGAGGATTTGAGATCCTCTACATGTAAGAATTTCCATTCTGAATAATAATAAAATTTCTCTGGTTGTTTGCATCATTTTATGTGTCTCGAGTTTGCTCCCTCATCATAAATAATCTAAGAGAAATGTAGGCAACATGGTTTTGCCAAAATTAAGGAAGAGCTTGTTGTTAAGTAGTGGAAACATA
This sequence comes from Sequoia sempervirens, assembly GCA_007258455.2. Classification (NCBI taxonomy): domain Eukaryota; kingdom Viridiplantae; phylum Streptophyta; class Pinopsida; order Cupressales; family Cupressaceae; genus Sequoia; species Sequoia sempervirens. The sequence goes on along the minus strand of VDFB02000013.1, from coordinate 66,587,192 downwards.
GAGAGTTGGAAGAAAAGATGTTTTGTAAGCCCTCTTACAAGGAAAACTATGGAATATGAGTAGCATCTCTAGTTACCATTACTCAATATCAAGTTTCTAGCTAGCAACACACTGTGGGGGTGGTCAGCAGTACAACAAGCTCACTTCCTCTAGTTTACCTATGTGGTTGGAGGAAACATTGAGATGCCAAGGGAGATCATCAGTGATAATTACTTGTTTTGATTAAGGTTAACAGGGATTTTGGAAAGGCCCAAACATTTGAATAATCAAAATGGAACCACAAAGGAACCAAAAGAAAGAAACATAGTCAAAGAGTCAAACAAAACAAGTCTCACAAGGAGTGAGACAAAGACTAGCTAGCCACGATGGAATCAACAAAAGAACATGACTGCAAGTAGCCTTAAAACCACAAGCCAAAAGCTAGTCAAAAAAGGTGGAATGAAATCAATCAAGGTGGTTTGAATCCAAATCTAACCAAAGATCTCTATATTAGAGTTTGTCCAAGATGTTTCATATTAAGATTCATGGAAGAACCTATCTCAGTCAAAGGAGAAGCTTTCACAATAACACAATCTAAACTTATACCAAAATATAAAGAAGACCCAAGAAAATAAAAGCGCTTAGCAACTCTCGTTACCATCAAGGAAGATCCCTTAGATTTAGTAGCAAGGTTTACATTGAAGAAGCCCAAATCATTTCCAACATCCCTCAACACCAAGTTCCTGGTGTTGGATTGAGAAATAATGAGGTCTTGGCATGAAAGGGAACAATGCCCAGCTTTAAGACAATGAGATAAAACTAGGAATGAGAGCTTATAGTGGATAAACTACTCCTAGACCCCTAGCTTGAAATGAAGCTTAATGGAATTAGGCATCAGCTTACCAATATCCACATGAACACAAAATTTGGTGAAAACCAACCTTTTCATTTCTTTTGTATCTCTATTGATAGCAAGAAGAGATCCAAGGGCATTGACAATATCGCTTAAGATCTCTTCATTTCAGTATTTGAAAAGGAGTGATAGGAGTGTCACCCAAACAAGGACCCAACAAGGAATTTCCTTAGCATCATCAAAACAAAAATTCCATTTTTTCAAAAGGATGGACTTGCCAAAAAACCAAATTTATCCCTATAAAATGCACTTACTCTCCTCAAGGGATTGAAAGGAGAATAGGAAGAAACCATTCAACATTGCATCCACCTAAAGCAAACCAACAACATGCCATTTTTTGCAGCCCAGCTACAAATAGTGTGAACAATAAAATGAGGTCCAAAGAACCTCCTTATGAGAGCATTCACCAAGTAGGAAGAAGCTTTGTTGACCAAGGCATCAAGAACCCTTAACGAGAGGTAAGCACCATCCAATACAAAAGGAAAAAAATTCCCCAACGTTGGAACCAAAAAGAGAAAGGAAACATTGAGAGGAGGATAAGGACCCATGGAAAAGCACACAAAGGCTTGGTAGAAGCTTTTGTGTTAGCTTCAAGCAGAGAAGCATCAACCTTGAGGTGAACCCCAAAAGAAGTAGGGCCTTCACCAAGCACTATCCCATCCTTCGGTGGAAACATAGAACCCAACTCCTAGCATACAACAAAGGAAGGGGAATGGGAGGAAACAAAATTCCCCACAAAAAATCCTTACAAACTCATAGCACTAGGAAGAGAAAACCCAACTCTAGGATACTTAACAACAGGAAGTGATAGAGGCTTGGAAGGAGGAAGAGATGCTAGGCTAGGAAAACCCTTGCATAAACCAAAAGTTGAATAGCCCTTAAACATATGCCTCCAAATGCATATGCCCCAAACATTCATCCTTCTCTGAGTCCCAATCATGGAGCCATTCTTAAACAATGGTACCACAAACATCCTCATCACCATCATCATCTTTATCTCCCTCTTCTTCCTCAACACCATCGCCAACAAGTTTGTACCTCTCATTCTCCCCGCTTATCACCCTCATGATTTAAAAGAATCACACGATAATTAGTTATTATCCTGAGATGTATTTAAATAATTGATATGGTCTATTATATGATGAATCTAACTTGTACTACATTATGTATTTCATTTTATGGATGGAGGTTACTAACATTTAGGTTCAAGTTTGAAGATCAACCACGTGAATGTGAGACCATCCTAATTAACTCATATAAAATAATTAAAGGTGTTATGCTTTGTTATAAGATGATTCTAACCTATTATACATTTTATGCCTTATTCCATTGTAATTGGATACTAAATGTAGGTTGAATTATAGGTGATAGCAACTCTAAGTCTATGAGAATCTCTATTAACATTTGAAGAAGTTAAAGAGATGCAAACATCTTCAAAAAAAAATCTCTCAAAACAAGCATGTAGATTGAATTTTTTTTTGGTCTCACTCTCATCTTGATTTCATTAATGTGCCACTTCTATGACTTTATTATATGTTGGAAGCACCTTTCCATCCATCATCACCATCATGTAGGGAATACATCATGGAACAAACCATTTTTCCTTCATTTTTCTCACCTGACAATCTTGAACCTTTGTTCATATTCATTGACCTCACATCTTTCTTTTCCACCATGTCAATCATCTTACTAACATTTTTAGGTAGAACATCTAGAAATTCAGAGTTGTTCAAAATTTATGTTTTCAACCCTTGTCATTTTGTACACATACTTTTATACACCACATGAGGATATCTTTCCTTAGGGTTCATACAACTTAATTGATCATCCTTTGTTCTTGATCTCCTTCAAGTAGACTTTAGGATAAATAGATATTACCCTATCGCTTTGTGTCCCATGGTTTTGATGTTGTTCATATTGATAGGCAGTGGTGTAGTTGGATTGGATAAATAAATGTCCCCCCACTACTTTGTGTCCCATGGTTTTGTTGTTGTTCAGATTCATAGGTATTGGGGTAGTTGGATTTGATGTGTCTTCTTGTTCTTTTGGATCTATCATTCTCTAATTTAAATTATTTTTCTTAATACCCTTTATTTAATTCTTATTTTTGGTTCTTTCTTTATTCTCTTTAATTCTTTCTTTTTCTTTTTAGTCTTCTACTATCTCACTAATTTCCTCACTTGACCATTACCTCTAGTTGTGTCCATGTCAAAATATTGGTCTCCATGGGTTTCCTCACAATCCTTCACAAAATCAACTTTTATTTCTTTTCTTAACTTAGCTTCTTGTACCCTCTATAAAATCTCAATATTTATATACTCTCTTGAAACTCTTCTTGTTTTAAATCACATGGGGGTGATTTATTTAAGGTTCATTTTATTTAATGGTCTTTTTTTATTTGTGTATGTGGCCTTCTTAATCTCTTCATTCATTTTTGGTTTGTCATTGTTAACATTTAAGTTAGTACATTCTTCTTTATTATTGTTTTCCTCAACTCGTTCTAAGTACTCTTCTTAAAAATATCTTAATTGTCTCTCTTTCTTAAAGAAACATTCTTATTGATTAAATTACTTAGGTGGTTTAGGCTAATATCTAGATCTTTAAATTGATAAGTTGGTGTTAGAAAATCCTCAAACCCTTCTACTATTATAACCTTTGGATGCCACATTAAGATCCTTTTTAGAAATCAATTTTTTAGTTAGAAATTTCATCTCTTAGAGATGATGAGCACCTTTGCATTGAATCCTCCCTCTTTCAAACACTATTGCATTTTCTATTATCCATCTTTCAAGCTCATTTTAAGACCCTTCAAAGTCTTATTATATCTATCTTAGTGTGCTTGACATGCCTCCTACATTTTTACCATCCTTTCCTAGTGTTTATCCTCATGTTCATGTGTATTTTTCAATTGCATCTCTTCTCTTTCTTTGAGTGTGTCATTTTCTTGTTCTCTTCAAATCCCATCTTAATCTCAACAAATATTTCTGTAACATTTTTTTGTTATCTCCTTGGCCATGTTAATTTGATTTTAGTTATTGTTAATCCCCTTTTGGTTCCCAAGAGTTGGACCTTTTTGACTCAATAGTAGCATATCTTCTAGAATGATGCCTATTAGAACTGTAAAAATTTGATGTTTTTACATATTGTTTCACTCATAATTTTCCATATTCATCCTACCGTGTGCATATTCTTCCCATTTCTTGCCATGTGGTTTCATTTTTCCATCGGCTCTTGCATTTTTGACATTTTGGTTCTTATCGGCGTGAGATGGTCAAGGTCTCCCTGACCCATGTTGTGTTTTCTGCTAGCAAACGTCTATGTTGCCTATCGGCAAGACATTTCTGATGTCTTGGCAACTGGAATTTACTTACTGGCAGTTATCGGTGAGATATTCCTATGGTTTGGGCGACTGAAATGGATCATATTGGCATAAGTTATATCATCGATATAAGGTCATAGCGAATTTTATGTGTCTTACCGATTAACTCATATGGGCTTTCTTCGACCAGAGTCATGGTATTCAGGATAAGGTTTTGGCGAGACCTTATTGTCTCACCGACCGGTGGTGGAAGAATTGACTTATCGGCATAAGTTAAAGGCTTCAGTGAAATGTCACAATGATCCTATGGTGTCTCACCGACTTGTGAAGGGGGTTACATCGGTAAGAGTTGAGGTTTGTGTCATGTGGTCTTCGGCCAGAGTCACGGTATTCGGGATAAGGTTTTGGTGAGACCTTATTGTCTCATCGACCGGTGGTGGAAGAATTGACTTATCGGCATAAGTTAAAGGCTTCAGTGAAATTTCACAATGATCCTGTGGTGTCTCACTGACTTGTGAAGGGGGTTACATCGGTAAGAGTTGAGGTTCGTGTCATGTGGTCTTGGCGAGTGTGAATTGTCTTTCCAACTGGCGATGGAGGAGGCTTATCGGTGAGAGGTATTCCATCGGTATGAGGTCTCGGTGAATGACCTCCGGTCTCGCCAATGGAACAAAATGAAGGTCTCTATCAATATGAGAGTTGATTTCTCTTGGCGATCTAGGGTGTGCTCAGGATGTTTCAGTGTAACTCAGTAGATTCTTTGGGACCTCTCCCCGATCTTGAAGAGTCTTGGCGAAGGAGAATGGGAAATGCTTCTCAGCGAGAGTTTTCTCTTGTCTCAACAACTCAGGATGAATGAGGGAACTTTCAGTGAAACATGGTATGCTCTACGAGAGGTCTTGCTGATGTCAGAATGTTACAGTGACTGTGAACGAAACAAAAGAACGCATCGGTGAGAGATATCTTATGTCTCAGCAATTGGAAGGAACGTAACATGGGGCTCTCGATGAAACATAATGTATGTTGTATGACATCTCACCGACGGCATAAGGTCATGGCAAAATGCAAAGGGGACAAAAGGATACTTCTTGACTTCAACATAGTGAACAAATGGTCACGGAAAAAGTGAACAACACAAAGAAAAGAGGAACACAGGATGACTAACGATTGACAATTGAATTTCCTTTGGCATACTTTCTAGTTGTCTCAGTGACTATTCCATTGGTGATTAATAAAGATTCAAACACTGTGGGCCGACATATGAGAATTTCTAAATACAGCTGATGGTCGACGTGAAATTTTCCTGATCTCTACGATGGGCTAACATGAATTTGAAGCGATATGTTTTCTCATGCTAGTGTATAAATATGCAATCCCGATTGTAATTGAAAGATTAGATTTTAGAATCATACAGTAGGTAGATTAGGAATGGACAGAGTAGAATAAAGTTCTCATTCCAGAGACTATGTTGCATGCTTTCAAATGGCGATTTCAATGAAATTCAGCTAGTGTGGCAGTTTATTTTTGGTATCAATTGCATGTTGATTTTATTGAAAAGTATTGCTAAGCTGTCTCCAAGTTGATTCTTTCTAGTTATTTAAATTGAAGTAACAAGCTTATTTCCAATTTATCAGTGCACATTTGATGTATCTGTGTGATTAATCTATTGGTTCTCTCAAGCAAAGATTAAATCCTTTTGGTTGATCACAGTAATCAGGGAGATTCATCTGGATTATTAAAGTAGAGCTTAGTAGTCATAATCTTACATGTTTATACAAGTTGTAAACAGAACATATGCCAGCAATTTGATTTTCTGCCAGAATAAGTTGCCCACTTCTGTTTCATCTGACTCTGCATACCGAACAAGGCACTGGTCTCTGCAATTTCATCATTTGAATTCATTCAGTTTCTTTATATATGTTAATTGAGTATTTTAGGATTTAGATCAAAAGGTTGCTATTACTATCAAGTTTGATTTCATTTGTTCACTCTCATCTACCCTTATGGACAAAGCATTTTAGACGGATAAATCATAAGTTAAGCCTACTTCTTTCAGAAAGGTACACCCACCCAGGTTAGCAGCACCTAAAGAGTAGAAGGTTGAGTTCTCTTGACCTTGTCTGTTACCCTAAAGCGTATCAAGAGATTGGTAGCCTCTTGAGGCATTCATCCTGCATTTTTGAGAGCTAACAAATTGGCGACTCTACTGGGGATTATATCAGAAAATTCAGTTGAAGACCACATTATAGAGTCATTGGAGGACAAGTTGTAATTTGAGAAATTTTAGAAAGAGTGATTCCATTGGGGAAAAGATCAAAATAATCATTTTTCCTACTTTTGGAAAAGTAGGTGGCGACTCTAAAAAAGGTTTGATCAAGAATGGAATTTGTATATGGAACGAACGATTACACACATGCAGGAAGTTAGTGGGCCCCTCAAGCGCCTGATAATACAATTGGAAATTTCTACAATGGTGACAGTGCATATCATGCACAATAGAATATGTATCCACCTGTCCCTCCCCATCTATGCAAAACTATGATCAAGCAATTCAACCTGACAGGGTTTCAATGGTACCCTTACCCTATGGATATGAATTGGAGAAGCCTTGTCCCTAAGTTTACAGGGAGTAACGCAATCACTACTAAGGATCATTTGAGGAGCTTCAATGATTTCATCGAGGGTTTGGATATGCCATATGAGGATTTACATATGAGGTTGTTTATGATATCACTTATTGAAGATGCTAGGGATTGGTTCAACTGCCTACTGGTAGCTTCTATTAAATCTCTCCAAGGATTTCAGGATTGATTTCTTAAGCAATATGGAGATCTGTCTGCACCAAATTGGGCTTCCCATGGGTTATTGGAGATTCAAGAAAATCAGAATTTGTAGCAATATGTATGCCAAGATCAACAATTCAAAGAAGAAGAAGCTGAGTATGTGTATACTCAAAGCCAGGACTCCAGCACACAATCAGAGTATGGAATTTATCCCTTTGATGCATTTCTTGGCATAAGGAAGTATGAAGGAGAAGATTTGACTTCACTGTACAATAGGATGATAAGTTTTTGTATGTAATTGCCTCCTGATTGTAATCCTACAAGACCTATTTTTGTTGCACAATTCATAAAATCATGGGAACCTGAATCAACTTATTGGTCAAAGTCATCAATATGGCATGCCTGCTATCACTTGAATAAATTCATTGATGCCATGGAGAAGATAAGGTATGAGAACACTATCAATGTTGATTCCAATAATTGTATTTCTAATGAGTGTAGAGAAATTGATCAAACAATGCATCCAATAGAAGATGAGATATGTGCAAGTCAGTATGATTCCTATGACGGCTTGCATGATGAAGATGAAGGAACAAAATATCTCTCTTGCATAATAGAATGTGACAAGGAAGGTAGTGCATGTTGTGAGGAATCTAGTGAATATTCAGATTGTAAAGATGCACCTGTGGATTTTGATCTGCAATCAAGGGATTCTTCTACCTCTTATGAAAATCAGGATGAAGAGGCAATGGGAAATTTTGATTCATTTGATAGCAAGTATATAATACCTCCAGCTGCAATTGAAAGCTACAAAGATACATTCGATGAAGAGGAGGTTTGTAAATTTGAGAATAGTTTCCAAAAAATTTCAGGCCCATTGCATGATGATGATTTAAAAGAGGATCAGATGATGTTTTGCAAAGGTTTTCCCAAGAATGAATTTCAGGTATTTTCAGATCCACTTGATGTTGAGCAAAAGGTATTTTTGGATAAACAAAGGGATGTGTCAAGTTATGGAACAAATGACTATGCTGGTAATTTTTCATTCTCTGATGATCCTAGGCCTCTTTTTGATGATGACAAAAGTGATGAGTATGATTGTAATAATGAAAATGTGGAAACATGTTTACTCAACCGTGAGAAAATTTCAGATTTGTTAACTCTTGATTATCAGAGATATATACATAAGGGTGATCTTGAAGCTCTGTGTCTAGTTGATGGTGAAACTTTTGAAGTTGACCAAATGCATGTGCCTATTCAAGAAGAGGTATGTGATTTTGAAATTTCTAACTCATGTGGAGAAGAAATTTGTCTACATACTAAGTATGATAGAGGTCCAGATTAGAGTAATTCATATATGCTTGATATTGAAGATATAAGTCAGAATCTAGTGTTATCTCCAAATGACGATACTAAAGAGGTGCAAAAGGTTTCGGATTTGTTTGTTTCAGATAGCATTGATATGACAAATTTTTTTGTTTCTCAAGAGAAGCACTCTGATGGTAAATTTTTAGTACAGCTGGGAGAATGTTTCATAATGCATAAGAGTGAGAAATATAATGAGGAATTTTGCAAATGTTGAGTATGCATATATTTTGTATGTTGAAAATAATAGGGGTTTGTCCCATAATGATGAAGAATTTGAACTGTAGAATACTGTAGGGAATTTGGTCCAAGCTAAGCATGATGATCTTCTAAAAACTTGCAATAACAATGACAGGAAAGATTGCACAAGTATCTTCAAGAAGAATCTGATGAACTCAAGACAAAACCAGGTATTTGATAGGGGAAAGCTTGGTTTGAGTTTCAAATCGTAACAGCTCAGAATAAGTGAAGTTGAAATATAGAGGATTGGGTTGCCAATGCATGGACAACTCTTGCTTATCCTCTTTAAAATTCTTTTCCATGCACAGTAGTTTAGGATTTTGGTCCACCTCCATCTTGCATTCATTTTTCATTCATTCCTTCATTCTTCATTTCCATTTCCATTCTACCCACTAGTTCATCATTTTGTGTTTGGTCTGCTCACCCAAGATTCTAGATCCTTGCAATGATCTCACTATCATTCATCCCCAGATAGAGCCACTATTAGAACTATAAAAATATGATGTTTTTACATATTGTTTCACTCATAATTTTCCATATTGGTCCTACCGTGTGCATATTCTACCCATTTCTTTCCATGTGGTTTCATTGTTTCCATCGGGTCTTGCATTTTTGACATTCTGGTTCTTATCAGCATGAGATGGTCAAGGTCTTCCTGACCCATGTTGCATTTTCTGCTAGCAAATGTCTGTGTTTCCTATCGGCAAGACGTTTATGATGTCTTGGCGACTGGAATTTACTTACTAGTAGTTATTGGCGAGATATTCACATGGTTTGCGCGACTAAAATGGATCATATAGGCATAAGTTATACTGTCGATATAAGGTCATAGAAAATTTTATGTGTCTTACCGATTAACTCATATGGGCTTTCTTTGGCCAGAGTCATGGTATTCGAGATAAGGTCTTGGCAAGACCTTATTGTCTCACCGACCGGCGGTGGAAGAATTGACTTATCGGCATAAGTTAAAGGCTTCAGTGAAATGTCACAATGATCCTATGGTGTCTCACCAACTTGTGAAGGGGGTTACATCGATAAGATTTCAGGTTTGTGGCATGTGGTCTTGGGGAGTGTGAATTGTCTTGTCGACTGGCGATGAAGGAGGCTTATCGGTGAGAGGTATTCTATCGGTATGAGGTCTTGGCGAGTGACCTCCGGTCTCGCCGATGGAACACAATGAAGGTCTTTGTCGGTATGAGAGTTGATTTCTCTTGGTGATCTAGGTTGTGCTCGGGATGTTTCAGTGTAACTCAGTGGATTCTTTGGGACCTCTCCCCGATCTTCAAGGGTCTTGGCGAAGGCGAGTGGGAAATGCTTCTTGGCGAGAGTTTTCTCTTGTCTCAGTGACTCGGGATGAATGAGGGAACTTTCACTGAAACATGGTATGCTCTGCGAGAGGTCTTGTCGATGTCAGAATGTTACGGCAACTGTGAACGAAACAAAAGAACGCATCAGTGAGAGATATCTTATGTCTCAGCGATTGGAAGGAACGTAACATGGGGCTCTCGATGAAACATAATGTATGATGTATGATATCTCACCAATGGCATAAGGTCATGGTGAAACGCAAAGGGGACAAAAGGATACTTCTTGACTTTGGCATAGTGAACAAATGGTCACGGCGAAAGCGAACAACACAAAGAACAAAGGAACACGAGATGACTAATGATTGATGATTGAATTGCCTTCGGCATACTTTCTGGTTGTCTCAGCAACTATTCCATTGGCGATTAATAAAGATTCAAACATTGTGGGCCGACATATGAGAATTTCTAAATACAGTTGATGGCCGACGTGAAATTTTCCCAATCTCTACGGTGGGCTGACATGAATTTGAAGCGATATGTTTTCTCATGCTGGTGTATAAATATGCATTCTCAATTGTAATTGAAAGATCAAATTTTAGAATCATACAGTAGGTAGATTAGGAATGGATAGAGTAGAATAAAGTTCTCATTCCAAAGACTATGTTGCATGCTTTCAAATGGAAATTTCAATGAAATTCAACTGGTGTGGTAGTTTATTTTTGGTATCAATTGCATGTTGAGTTTATTGAAAAGTATTGCTAAGCTGTCTCCAAGCTAATTCTTTTTGGTTATTTAAATTGAAGTAACAAGCTTATTTCCAATTTATCAATGCACATTTGTTGTATCTATGTGATTAATCTATTGGTTCTCTCAAGTAGAGATTAAATCCTTTTGGTTGATCACAGTAATCAGGGAGATTCATCTGGATTATTAAAGTAGAGTTTAGTAGTCATAATCTTGCATGTTTATACAAGTTGTAAGTAGAAAATATGCCAGCAATTTGATTTTCTGCCAGAATAAGTTGCCCACTTCTATTTCATCTGACTTTGCATACCCAACAAGGCATTGGTCTCTGCAATTTCATCATTTGAATTCATTCAATTTCTTTATATCTGTTAATTGAGCATTTTAGGATTTAGATCAAAAGGTTGCTATTACTATCAATTTTGATTTCATTTGTTCACTCTCATCTTCCCTTGTGGACAAAGCATTTCAGAAGGATAAATCATAAGCTAAGCTTGCTTCTTTCAGAAAGGTACACCCGCCCAGGTTAGCAGCACCTAAAGAGTAGAAGGTTGCTTTCTCTTGACCTTGTCTGTTACCCTAAAGTGTATCAAGAGATTGGCAGCCTCTTGAGGCATTCAGCCTGCGTTTTTGAGAGCTAACAATGCCTTTGAGATATAATGCTAAGAGCTCTTCAATTTTTATTCCACTTGGATGGATGCCATGGTGCACCAAAAAACAAGTTCTTACACAACTCTGAACTACTTTTAGTGTGCAAGTTAACTTGGATATCCCATTGTTCAAAAGAAAAATTAATGTAAGAATGTTTCATAGTTTGGTGACATCTAGAGGAATATGTTTTCATCAATGATTTCAGTAATGTAGATAATATTTATTTTGTAGTGTTAAGGTGTTAGTTTTAGTGTAGATAATATTTCTTTTGTATTGTTGAAGGTGTTAGTTTTAGTGTTCTATCAATGGAGAACATTAAGTGTGTATCATAAAAGGGACCATAATCTATTTTGGCCATTAGATTCTTTTGTCAACATTTTCCAAGAGCATTACTACCCCACTAGACATAATGTGCATGATGTGTATAAGACTTACATGAAGCTCCAAAAAATGTTGCATTAGTGTAAGAAGTAATAAATTAAAACCTACACCAATAAATTTTGTGACTATTCTATGTGTCTACATGCAAACATTGTTGAGCTACAAAAGGTGTTTAACTACATAAGTAGTTTACCACTCATGTAAAGAAGTATGATCATGAAATGGTGTTTTCTTTTAAAACTATTGATAATTTTCATTTTTTGTAAAAAAACTTGGAAGATATTTTTAGCCTCATTGGTAGCCCAAGGTATTATATCATTATCAATGATAGCCTTCAAATTTTCTTTGATGCATCTCAAGGTTTTTGTCAAGGGGATCTAATATCTCCCTTCCTTTTCATTATCATGGTAAATTCTTTAGGAAGATCCATCAAATAGGAATTTATTAAAGGGAAATTGGAGGGAATCTTGATCACATAGGATATCAAACATCTCATTCACCAACAATTTGTAGATGACTTGTTATTGTTTACGCTACCCAAAATTAATGAAGTCAAAATAATCAAGGAAACATTAAACAAATGTATGAAAATCTCTATCAGAAGGTTAGTAACACAAAATAGGAATTTGTTCATATAGATTATAAGAGATATATTGAAATAAGCAACTTATTGGACTTTAAAATAGAAAATATTCCCAACAAATACCTTGGCATTCATTTATTTGGAGAACAAGAGCACAACAAAATTATGGAATCCCTTATTAGAAATGTGATAAAAAAATGGCTTCTTGGAAAGGGTGGTGGTTGTTTGGGGTAGGGAGAATTTTAATGTTAAAAGTGGTAATCTTTGTAATTCCCATTTATATTATGTCATGTTTTGGAAATTCCTTTGAACACTAGTTTCAAATTGGAAAAAAATGAGGAATATCTTTTAGGAAGGTATTTCAAAAAAAATTAAAATTGCCCTCATTGCTTGGAACTATATTTGTAAACCCAAGTCAATAGAGAATGTTGGACTTAAAAACCAAAAAATGCAAAACAAAGATTTGGGAGAAAAACTAATATGGACAATGTTTTGAAAACCACAATTAAAATAGTTGAAAATTCTAAAAAACAAATAAATGAACATAAAAAATCCTTCTAGAATTCATACTATTCCTAATCCCCCAAAAGGATCAAGTATTTGGGACTTCCATTTATCATGCAAACCTATCATAACTAATCAACTTACTTGGGAAGTATGAAATGGAAATTTAGTGCAATTTTTTGGGAAGATTCTTGTAACAGATTTGTATCCATTGACTTTATTTCAGATTTTCATATTACAAAGTATTTCCTTATCAAAAGATGGGGAAGGAAAGTTGCAAACACTATTTACCCCTACAACTCACAAGGACTCACATATTGGTTGTGGAAACCTCTGGATGGTATAGGCCTTCTAGATTTCCATGTAGCAACCCTTCAAGAAATATTAAATGAAAGAAAGATTTGTGTCCTTAATGAGAATTATGTTATCAAATGGTACTACTCAAAAAGGGGAAACTACTTAGCAAATATTGGCTTCATTGTTGAAGAATCTAAATAGAAAGAAACATCACTCCCTATATATGTATGCTAGAATAAGTCTTTGTTTTTACCTAAACCAAGGGTCTTAACGTGGGTAGCTCTTTAGAATATAATTCGCATAGCATATAGATTTTATAAGATAGGTTACAATTATCCATCTAGATGTGCATTATGAAAACAAAGTGAAAAAAATGTCAATCACTTTTAAATTGTCAATTTTTTCAAAAAAGTCAAGTGATGGCTCTATGCAGACTTGGTTGTAAAAGCATTTTACCAAATAACATCCTCAATCTTTTTGAATTTTAGCTAGGCATTCTATTTTATCATGTTCGTGTACACACGGCTTACTTAAGCCTACTTAGGTGTCTTTATGCTTAGGTGTCAAGAAAATGGTCTTTGACATCTCATGCTATCTTCGTGGGTGGTTATCCACCACCACTCCATGTTGAAGGATTCTTTCCCTTCATTCATGGGTGGTTAGGAGTCTCACCTTATCTTCTTGGTTGTCTTTTTGCCACCACTCCACTCCTATCCACATTTTGTGGATCTTGGTTTCCTTGTGCTTTCCTATTTAAGATTGATCATTCTATCAATCTATGAAGCTAGTTTTTACATTATTTTGTGCTTGCATTTTATCTCCTTGATCCTAAAATCCTATATGGTATCAGAGCAGGATTGGATATAAGGTACGCCATAGTTGAACATATTTGTTGTATTTTGTTTGATTTCCATTTGTTGTCAATTTACATTGACCGATTGGAATGACCCCACCCTAGCTACGAACCTTACATTCTAAGCTAAGCCTTGGGCATTTGGGAGTCAATTGCATCTTTTGAAGCAACGATTTTGACTATATCAGGCTATGAGTTGCCATTGCAGGCTGCAACAAATGAGGTTGTGTGCAGACCAATTCAAATCTATGGAGGCATCAAAAGGTTTTGACAGGCAAGTGTTATTTGTAAATTTTCTTTTGCAGTCGCAACCACTCTCAAAGAGGGTTGTGACCACTGTAGAAGAGGGGTGATATCATTGCGCAAGAAACCTGTGCTTTGTAATATGAAATTGTGACTACTGTAATTTTCATTTTGATCTCAGCGATTTATCCTTTATGCAGGCCGTGACATTCATTTGCTATTCTATTGGTTTTGGAGACCCGTCTGGAGACTTGTGTTTTGGTGTTTCAGAACCAGTTTTTGGCATTTGAGACCTTGTTTTGGATATTCGAGGGTTGTGTTTGGATTCAGTTTGGCATTGTTAAGGTGGCGCCATATCAAGCCATTTTTGTTTGGAATTCTGGCATGAACAAACACTCTTAGAGGCACGTGGGTCGGGTCAGTCTCAGGGGCATGAGATGCTGCTCTAAAAAGTCCTCCAAAGCCAACATTTTCGAGAGGTCGCGGGGTTTCAACTCCTCCAAAATCTATGCTCTGCATTTGATCTTCTTCACTCCTCTTCTATCGGTCCACCTCTCCACTCCAAACACTCAATGGATAATGACTCTGTAGTTTCTGGTAGTTGTTGGAGCTTGACAGAGTCAAAGAAATTTGATAGATAGTCAAATCTTCACGCCTCCCTCATGCCCATGGACCTGGTCAAGACTCCATCGTAGGGCTTTTCACCCTTAGCTAGTCGATCACGGCTAGTGAAATCAATACCATCCTACCTTTTCTTTTGTAAAGAAAACAAACTTTTGTACTAACCATAATCGTAATGGTTTTGATCAACCACAACTGTTTGAAAAGGGGGAATTTTGTGTTTAAAAAGGGGTATTTAAAAATTTGGGGCAAAATTGTATGTGGAGGAATTTTATGTGATTTTTAAAGTCACCAATCAATTGTAACACATAAAGTTGACATATAAAGTTAGCATTTAATTGCTAACATATAAAGTTACACTTTGTATTCACTCGTTGAAGATGAAGGGTGAGGCCCGGATTAGCAAGAGGCCAATTTCCCCTCACAATCAAACCCTTTGCATTCTTCATTTCACCCTAATTCCAAGAAGTGGTTGGAAGGGCATATTCACCTCTCTGATAGGTTTACTTTTGGCCTTTAAAGTGCAGTAGTTAATTAAATTAGGCCCTTTTTGTAGGAATTAATTGTTGAATAAGTTCTACTTGGTAGCTCGAAATTAAGTACATTTTTTTGCAAAAGTGAATGGTTTTTCATTCTCCATGCATTGGTCAAATTTATTTTGTAAAATGCACTGAGTTATAAAGTTCCAAAATCTAGGGGATCTCTCTTTTAACAATTTCGAGCGGGGGAGCAGGGGGTAGGAGGGTGGGGAGGGTGGGGGAAGGGGGCGAAATTTCTTTTTTGCTTTGTATAGTGCTACAATTTTGATCATGTCTCTCATGCACAATCCCTTCCATATGATTATAATTCAAAAACCTCATATAAGTGGAAAATCAAATGTGCATTTTTTGGGATGAAAAGGCATACAATAGAAGAATGTCAAATTTGTGAAATTCACAGACTAAGACAACATCTTCTTTCACTAAGATATATTGTGAGACATCATCCATTGGGTATGTACATGGTAGTCAGATGACTTACTTTGAGAACCCATCATGACCTGTTGCTACATCTGAATCTAGAGTTGATATCTCCATAGCTTCTAGTGATTTGTTACAACAAGATATTAGTCTTCCTAGCATTGTTGATTGGGATGCATATCTATCCAATATTTCATGTCTTTTCGTAGAGTCTTGCATTGTTGACATGGAAGCACACATTGAGGACACCAGTCTTCTTTTTTATGATAACTGCAATGAAGTTGCATTAGCCTTGTCTTCTTTAGATATTCTTGCTCATGCCTTTCCTACTTCAGCTTCTATAGTGATAGTATCAGATTCTTATGGTTCCATTTATCATCATACATCTATGATCATCCATGTGGTCCATGTTCCTGAATCTTCGTCACACATTAGCTTTGGCTTGGAGATCATTGAGCACTCTACGAAGACATTATGGGCATCATCTACATCTTTGGATCTTGTGCACAATTCAAAGACCTTTATACTTCTTTTTGCATGTTCCTATTGATGAGCTTAGCTTTTGGTTAGGTTCTAGGTTGATTTCATAAGTTTATTTGTTGGCAGTTTCATAGATTTTAGTGTTTAAGTGTTGATCTTTTATAATGTTTCCCTCAAACCTTTAATATTGGGTTTAATTCCCCCCTTTCCAAACTTTAATGACATAAGCATGTTATGTGGATTATCTGTATTGATTTTACATATGGTTGATGAATTTTCTTTTAAGTAATTATAGATGTGCAATTATGCGTACTGAAAGTGTCATGCAACCATAATTCGAAGATGCTAAGTTGAGGAAGGAAAACCATCAGAAGATCATGCAAGGGAATCATTCAAAGGAGTCAACTGAGGATGATGGCAATAGATTCTCCATGCCAGTTATTGTAACTGCCTTGTATTAATGGCATTGAACATTTGCAGGTGTTACTGTAGCATCGAGTCCACATTAGGCATCCATGTCTGACTGGATTCCCTATAGATGTAACCACTCTGCCATTATTTTCCTACTTTCCCTAAATGGCATCCTCTCAATTAGTGGGATTTGACCGCCCTATTTGGTTCTATTTGGTTGATAGTATAAATAAAGATTTGAATCGTCTTCTTGGGGGTTCTACATAGTTCTTGATTGTTGTTGGTATTGATATCAATAATGTACTGAGCATTCTTTGTTGGGAATTAGTGTTCACATAGGTGTTTAGGTTAGCAATATTATTGGGAATATTGTATCATAGGATGCATAAATTAAGTTTTTTATTGTTTGTTGAATAGGTGGTATGAATGTATTGAGTTGTTAAAACAACTCAATATATTTAGGTAAATTGTTTGGGTTGTTTCCTATAAAACAGGATGTGAGAAATCCTATAAATATGTAATGTATTTGAATGAAAATAATGAGAGAGAAGCACATATCTTTTTGTGTTTTAATTTTTCTAGCTTCTATTTATCTCAGCCCATATTTCTGATACGGTATCAGAGCAATGCAAATCCTATGCCTATTATTTTGTGATCTCTTTCCATCGTGAGCACTGCAATATTTGGTTCCATTTTTAAGACACAAAGCTTGCACGTGAATATTGAAGTCTACCTTAATCAAAGGATTTTAGTGTCATGCAGGTTGTATATTCTTTGAATGTTCATTTTATTACAAATGCCTAGCGATTTTGTGCCTATGGTGTATACAAGGTTGAGGGTCTCTGTGTATTCTTAGGAAATATTATTTCTAATCATTGTAGGTTGGAAATTTACCAAGCTTCCATGTACAATGTGGTGTAGGCTTTGGTTTTGATAGCTCTTTAAACTTATAAATTTTTCTATAGCTTGCCCATAGATCAAGGGATTATAGAATGTTTTGGACTAATATGCCTTTTTCAAAGGTGTAATTTATGAAACTTGGCAACTTCTCTTTTCTTTCGTATTTTGGTTAGTTGGAAATTTAGAAGAAAAGGAGGCTGAAGAGAGAATTGCACATGCTAAAAGTTGAACCCCAATAAATGATAGATTGTGGTGAACGAACAAAAATTCAATCTTTGGCTCTATTAGATCGAACATTGAGACTAGTTCCACTATTGCTTGACATGAGTAGATGTTTATGTCCCTACTCTTATCATGTAGTGCTTGGTGAGCTACTATGTGTGGCCATCAGGTATTGTGATATACTTTCACCCCATGTTCACACTAAGGGGAGGTGTTGGGAATTATTGTTCACATAGGTGTTTAGGTTAGCAATATTATTGGGAATATTGCATCATAGGATGCATAAATTAAGTTTGTTATTGTTTGTTGAATAGGTGGTACGAATGTACTGAGTTGTTAAAATAACTCAATATATTTAGGCAAATTATTTGGGTTGTTTCCTATAAAATAGGATGTGAGAAATCCTATAAATATGTAATGTATTTGAATGAAAATAATGAGAGAGAAGCATGTATATTTTTGTGTTTTAATTTTTGTAGCTTCTATTTGTCTCAACCCATATTTGTGATATTCTTTTCTTTCCAATACAGTTATGATACTATTATGTTTCTATGTTTCTCAATGAATAAGATTTTTTTTTGAGTTCGAGCATTTGAGTTTCCATTAGCCTTAGAGGATTCTCACCCAAGGGGGCCCACTTGGTGAGTAATTTGTTCTTTAGAATAGTTAGTTTAGTTGTCATTTTATGTTCTGTACTTATTTAGAAATCTAGCTCTGACTGTTCCTACAGTCACTGGAATTCTTCTTGCAACCAAAGCAGATGTAGTAGTATCTTATTTGTTACTTGGATCTTTATCCTTGTTATGCATTCCAGTTTAGTAGAGTTGTTAATTGATGCTCAGTCTTGATTTATTTCTTTCCACCCAATTTATTTTCTAGTATTGTGATTTCCTTAGCTATAGAGTAGAATGACTACTTTGAGTTCCTAGTGCACATACATTGCTGACCCATTTCAAGTTTATGTCCCTGGGTTGACAAATTAAATGCACCTTCATGATGGTTGAGATAGTTGTTCAGTTTAGATGTCCAATCTTTGAATAATAGATGTAAAGTCTTAGTTATTGAATCATTATAGGAGGCTAACATTTTTGGTGTCGTTGTCGGGGATGGTGTCAAGCTAGGAAGTTCTTGAAAGTCATTGATAGTTTTTCCATTGTAGAAATTTTTGAGTTGTTCTTAGATTACCCCTTACTAGGAAGTAATGATCCATCATGCTTTTCCTCATTCTTTCTAAGAGTTAGCTGATGTTGAGTAATACCACATGCAATAGAAGAAGAAGAGATGCTTATGGGAGATTTCTTCCTAATAATCCTAATCCATTTCAACTAGTTGAGCTTCCAAATCTAACTAGAAATGAAGAAGAAGAAGAACCATTTCCCTTTGATGATGCTTATCCTAATCTAACCAATTCTGAAGCTTCCACTAAAGATCACAACCAAATTGATAACCCATTTTCTTTAAATATCCAACAAGAATACATGGGTGATGCAAATAGGAACAGACCTAATCAACCTACTTTCCCATTTCCCATTGCTCATCAAAATGAAGTTGACAATATCAAGAATATACATGCTTCAACACTCCCTAAGTTCTATGGACTTGTTACAGAAGACCCTGATACCTTCTTGTTTGAGTTTGACATCCTCTGTAGAAATTATGACTACACAACTGATGCTCATAGGCTTAAGCTATTCCCTACCACTCTGAAAGAAGTTTCACTAAGATGATTTATGAGCCTAGGTAGAGATACTATGCAAACTTGGGAGAAAATGAAGACAAAGTTCCTTTAGAAATATAAGGAATATTGCAGGGGTAGTGATATGAGAGGAGGTGATATCTTTAGGATGCAACAGAAGGAAGATGAGAGCTTGGAGGACTACATTTCAAGGTTTCTATTTTTCTTGCAAAAATATCCACACCATACACTCAATGAGGAATCACAAAATCTTCTTTTCCTTAGAGGAATCAATGAGATTTGCATTGATGCTTTGGATCTGATGCCAAGAGGAGATATCACTCAAGTTCCTTGGGAAGATATCAAGAAGATATGTTAGAATTATTCTAGAGCAACTTTAAAGAAAGGAAGAGCTTACCAATCTTTTGTGGGTAAGTCATCTACCAGTGGAGTTTCAAGGATGGAGATTACTAACTTGCTGGAAAATTTCAAGCAGGATATTATAACAATATAGCTACTCAGTTGGATACACTTTAGGCCAAGAAGAAACATGAGGAGGCAGAGGCAATGTTGACAAAATACTATCCTCATTGCAGACAAAAGAAGAGGGAGTGCAGATGCAAGATGGTAGCTAACATGATAGCAAGCAAGTTCCACCTGAGTTCAACCCTATTTAGACTGAGGAAGATCAAGTTTACTTTGTTGCACAAAGGAATCCATGGGCTCCAAGACAAGGTATGCCACCAGAGCCACTATCTTTTTTTGGCCCATATTTCAATTCTTACTCATATGGTAACCAATGGTAGCCTCCATATCCACCCAACTATGGAGGATATCCACCACAGTCTTGGGGTAACCCTCCAAATGCTTGGCCCAACTATCAAAATTCCTCACCTCAATGGTAGCAACCTCAGGGGAGTTGGCAGTAGTTCCAATGACCTTGGCAACCACCTCTAAGGAATTGGTAGCAAACATCTCAATGGAGAAGTCAGCAATGGCCAAATCAAACCACCAATTACATGCAGCCACCTTCTCAACCCTAGTAGCCTGCTATAATGCCTCCATCTGCTAACTCAAGCTCAAACATGCACCTAAATCTACTCAGTTACCAGATTAGCCCACACCTAACCCAAATAACAAACCATGGTAGGTGTTGGCATATGGCTTGAGGATATTGGGTATGACTTCTAGTGTTGTCATTGATGGCAACCTAAGTCATCCATGAGGTCCGTAGTTTTGGATTTATTCAATCTAGCAAGAAAAGAGATCAGTGCTTTACCAAATTAGTAGATAAGGAACAGGGTATCCAGTCAATCTATTGATCAATTTGCTTCATCAGATGATGCTTTTGCATTGTGGATTATGGAGAAAGTGTTTTGGAATTTGTATAATCATGTTCAAACAACTTTGGTGATGTTCACTATTCTATATGGGTAAAAGCACAAAGTTGTGTCACACTTTAGGCCAAATAAATAGTTCTGGGTGAAATATTTTTGGCAAAAAATGTTTCGCCAGGCTAGGTTTGGCCTATTATGTGGCATGTTTCGGCCGAATAAGTTTTACCCAAATCCCAAAAAAATATTTTTTTTCGTTTCCTGCTATGAAATTGGCTTTGAAATTGCATTTTTAATGTGTGAGGTTTCTATGGAAAGGGTTTCGGTAGAAACAGTTTCTATAAAAAGGGTTTCAGCCGAAACCCTTTCTATAGAAACTGTTTCTACCGAAACTGTCTAGGTATCCTAGTTGGCAACCAACTCAGCTTTTTTCAAAAAAAATTGAAACTTTCAATTTTAGCTAGGTATTTCTTTAGTCATAATGATTTTTCTAAACAAAAAAAAAATACCCTTTTGTAGTGCTCAAAGTGGAGAATCCAAACATATAATTTTTTTAATATTTTGATTAATTTTAATATATTTTATTTTTAAAATAATGCAAGTAGGTTTTTAAAATGAAAAAAGAGGTTGATTAAAAATTTAAAAAAAAGATAGTAAAATTTATTAAAAAAAATTAAATTTTATATGGAGCACAAGAGGAGAGAGTCTTCTTCAAAAGGGTATAATTTTTTTTTTTTAAATGATTAAAAAAATTGAAAATAGTTGATGGCCCATGAAAACTGTCAATTTTTGACATGTTTGACTTTAAAACATTATTACAAGAAAAATATACATCAAAATTTTATTTTATTTTCCATGCACAAGATATTGAAGTTACCTATTTGGAGAAAAAAAATTAGGGAGAAATGAAGTTTTTTTCAATTTTTTTCTTGACGGCCTTTATAGTCACTCTTTTCTGAAATTTTCAACATTTGAAAATCTGTCCTTAAATTGATAAAAACATAATGAAAACAATTTTTTTTAAAAAAATTAAAAATTACAGCAATAAAATTCATCAAAAGTTCTATATTTCATTAGTTTATAGCGTTTTGAAATTCAAAACATAAAGACCACTTTTATGTGGTCGAAGTTCAGAAATTTTTTTGTTGTTGGTTGATTCCAAGTTATAAAGTGTGACACAGGTTTGTGCTTTTACCCATATTCAAATTAGGTGATCCAACAGAAGTTATTTTGTTGTTTATTTTGTTCTTGAAGGCCGACTTATGTGTGTATCATAATACGGATATATGCGGATGACTATAATTTAAGCATTTTGGTTTTAATATTTTGTATGGGTCCCAACTAAGTCTTAGCCAACTTTTGGAGGTGTGCATTAAATGGTATATGTGCTTGAGCCAACTGTTAGAAGAAATTTTTACTTTTTGTTCAAGCCGACATTTGGATGTAATTTCTAAGAAGCGGATATATATATGTATTATTTTGAAGCAGGAATGTGTGGACGGATGCAAGGATGTTGAGGCTATAGAAGTTGTTTGTGATCTATAAGCAAGGGAACAAGAGAAAGACTTGTGATCAATCTGTGATGATTAGTTGAAGATACTTTTGAAGCAGAGTAGAGTAGAGAAAAATGAAAATATGAAGAAGAGTAGCAAGTGTGAATCTGACAAGTGGTCAGAGTATGTTCAAGAACTGTAATGGAACTATAATCAAGCTTGGAAGAAGCTATTTCTCAGTTCACCTTTTGTTGTAATCAAAACACTTTATAAGGTAGTGAGCCTTCTTTTCTTTTGAGCAGTGAGCTTTAGGCAGTGAGCCTGAATGCATGTGCATTCCCTTTTGATTTTCATTATACTTTTAATAGGGTATAATTGTGATTAACATCCACCATGGTTTTTCCCCTAACAGGGTTTCCACACAAAAATATTGGTGTTATGGTGCAATGTGTATTGTTCTTTATGGTTGCATGTTTATTTATGGATATGAATTGTTTCAGATCTGATTTGCAATTTATAGGTTATGTTGAACAGTGATTCACCCCCCCTCTCAGTGTTCTTTGAGTCCAACAATTGGTATCAAAGCGGGTTCCTCCTTAAAACTTTAACAGCTTGAGGTGGATCTTGAAACTATGGACTCTGAAAGTCTTAAACAATAGCTTGTGGTGGCACTTGATGATCTTGATCAATTGAAAGCAGAAGTATTGGAGTTGAAGGAAAGTCTTGTAGATGTAGAGAAATTCATTGAATCCTTGAAGAGTAAAACTAGTGAGTCAAGATAAAAGAGGAAGGAGTTGTGTGATCAACTGAAGCAAAAAGAAGAAAGTATGGATGATGTGCATTTGAATCAAACCCTAAAGGAGATAACTAAAGAATGTAAAAATATTGCCAAGGATAATGTTGCTCTAAAACTTGAGATGGAATCTATGGTGATAAAGCTAACCAAAGAAGTAGAAGTAAGGAAGAAGAATGAAGAATATCTTGTGCAATCCCTAAAACAAAAATCTGAAAATGCAGTATAGCTAACAGAAAATTTATTCAACTAGAGATGGAACTACAACAATCCAGAGATCATGAACAAGAGCTTGAAATATAGTTAGTCATTCTTAGTTGAGAACTCTCTACTGCTAATGAGCACAAAGAGAGCTTTAAGATGACTTCTGCTAAACTTGATGAGTTGACTAAAGGGAAGAGAGACACAAATGATAGGAGTGGGCTTGGATATGAAAAGGGAGAAAGCTCTAGATCATAATAGAAGAATTTGAAGAAAGGAAATCAAGTGAATGAAGGTAGAAGACATCCAGTAAGACAGCCTAATGCACAAAATCCTAATGGTCACTATTTTGTTTGCAATAAATTTGGTCATATGGCTTCTCAGTGTAGAAGGAAAGAGAATTTAAATTGTCTATCATTTCCTAGTCGGTGTTTTAATTGCAAGAAGCTTGGTCATAAATCAACTAAGTGCAGAGGTATGTCAAACAATTTTATCAGAACAAAGAATTTTAGATGTTATACTTGTGGTAGATTTGGACATGTTTCTAATGAATGCAGATCTAGAGGAAATTAGTGGAATGATAAGTACAAACAAAGAATTCTGGTATGATTCAATTGTAACAAAATTGGTCATATTGCTAAATTTTGCCAAAATAGAGATACTGATAGGAGAGGTTTGGAATACAGAGAAAGAAACCAACAGATGAATGAAAAAGGAAAAGAAAAAGTGATGGTGGAGGAAATAAGGGATCAGATGAAGAAGACATGGGTGAAGAAAAGTAAATCTGAAGGAGTGAACAAGTTAGTGTCAAAAACTACTTCTGAAAATTCATCCAGTAATTCCTAGGAACTGATCTCAGGCCATTGGTCTAGGGGGAGTTTCTCTTGAAAATCATTTATCCCCCCTACCATTTAATTGCACTGGAATGAAGGAAATCATTTTTGAGATGTGCAAGCAGTTTTCAAGTATGCAAGTAATCTTTGAGGCAATAATCTATGAATTGGGAGATCGACAACAGATCCTATTGTTGTTGTCTATGAAGACTGACCTACCAAAACTTCGAGGGAAAAATATTAAATGTGGTAAATAAGGTTCGGTACAAAAAAATATAAAAGGAAGATTGGAAATTTCATTTGTCACCCTGCATTGTTGAAGGAGAGCTCTACAGTGATCTAGCGAAGGTGTGTGAAGATTATAGAATCGAATCTATCAGGGAGGATAAGCTAGAAGAAGGAGACTTGAGCAAACAAATAATTATGATTTTGATTCAAGAAGATAATGGGATGAAGAAGATTGCAGACTTATGGTTAGAAAAACCTTCATTTGAGCAAGACCTAATTGAAAACACCTTGGGAGCATATTTTAGGTATAATGATGTTGATATGGACAGTCTATGAAATGTAATTCCTGATGAAATGATTTTGTGCATAAAGGAGGCAATGGCCTCTAATTCTTAGGGCATAGAAGAAGATGAGATAATTCTTCACTTGAAGGAACATTTTAGATTATCTCTTGCCAAACTGAAGAAGAAGGTGAATGAGCTAAGGCAGTGCATTAATGAAGCAAACTCTATCTACAAATATTGTCTTAGGTGGCACCACGTAGTTAGGAAATACAAGGAAAAGCTAGATCAAATTGAGACTGAGTTGAATCAAATCAGCTAGAACTTCATCATGCAACAAGACTCGGATGGTGCAGTAAGAAAAGGAATTCAAACTTTACAGTTTGAGAATTCAAAGGTGCAATTCAGCAAAGACAAACTTGTTGACATCTTTTGGAAGGTGAAAGATTTGACTGAAGGAAGGCTGGAATAGTTTATTGAAGTTTTAAAGAAAGGAGAAAAGCTAGCAGAAGAAATAACAATTCATGAATCTCTAGTAAATATTGTCAATCAAACATCTACGAATAATAGCATAATTATCATCAGTGGGATTACAATTGATGCTTGGAAGAAATTCCTTCCGGTGATGAAGGAAAATATAAGGTAATTTTATGATTGTGTTGATTAGTCTTTTTGAATTTTTTTTAAGTAAAAAGTTTTGGAGGAATAAGTATTTTGGAGTTAGGAAAAGTTTTTGGATGTAATTCAAAGGGGGAGTTAAGTTGAAATTTTTGAGGAGATTGGAAGCATATATTTTTGTCATTGATGTCAAAGGGGGAGAGAATGCTATGAAAAATGAATGAGGAAAGGATGTTATGATTTTTATTTTGAAAATCCAAAGGAGAGAAAGTGATGTGAAACTGTATTTTGAAATTTTTCTCATTTTTCACCAAATGTTGCCATCAATGCCAAAGGGGAAGATTGTTGTCATATGCTTTGAGGAGATTGGGTATGAATCCTAGTGTTGTCATTAATGGCAACCTAAGTCATCCATGAGGTCTACAATTTTGGATTTATTCAGTCCGACAAGAAAAGAGAAGATCGGTGCTTTATCAGATTAGCAGATAAGGAATAGGGTATCCCATCAATCTATTGATCAATTTGCTTCACCGGATGATTCTTTTTGCATTGTGGATTGTGGAGAAAGTTTTTTTTCATCTGTATAATCATGTTCAAACAACTTTGGTGATTTTCACTATTCTATATTCAAATTATTTGATCCGACAGAAGTTATTTTGTTCTTGGAGGCCGACTTGTGTGTGTATCATAATACGGATATATGTGGATGACTATAATTTAAGTATTTTTGTTTTAGTATTTTGTATGGGTCCCAACTAAGTTAGCCAACTTTTGGAGGTGTGCATTAAATGGTATATATGCTTGAGCCGACTATTAGAAGATATTTTTATTTTTTGTTCAAGTCGACATTTCGATGTAATTTGTAAGAAGCAGATATATATATTTATTATTTTGAAGTGCAAATGTGTGGAAAGATGTGAGGATGTCAAGGCTATAGAAGTTGTTTGTGATCTATAAGAAAGGGAACAAGAGAAAGACTTGTGACGATTAGTTGAAGATACTTTTGAAGTAGAGCAGAGTGGAGAAAAATGCAGATCTGAAGAAAATTAGCAAGTGTGAATCTGACAAGTGGTCAAAGTATGTTGAAGAACTGGAATGGAACTATAATCAAGCTTGGAAGAAGCTATTTCTCAATTCATCTTTGGTTGTAATCAAAACACTTTGTAAGGCAGTGAGCCTTCTTTTCTTTTGAGCAGTGAGCTCTAGGCAGTGAGCCTGAATGCATGTGCATTCCCTTTTGATTTTCATCATACTTTTAATAGGGTATAATTGTGGATTAACATCCGTTGTGGTTTTCCCCTAACAGGGTTTCCACACAAAAATATTGGTGTTATGGTGCAATTTTTATTGTTCTTTATGGTTGCATGTTTATTTATGTGATATGAATTGTTTCAGATCTGATTTGCAATTTATAAGTTATGTTGAACATTGATTCACCCCCCCTCTCAGTGTTCCTTGAGTCCAACAACAATAGCCATTGTATTCTACATATCCAAACCAATTTTCTACATGTGTTGTGAGTTTGAGTGACATTCATCTACATTCAAGAACCACTTTACCAACTCCTCCCACACCTATCATCACTAAGCTCCCTTGTGGAAGAGGAGGAACCTCTGAATGACCCCATTTAGCTTACTATACCTAGAAATCTTGAACCAACTATAGAAAAGAAGACTGCACAAGAGCCACCATTCCCTTAGAGATTGGAAGTTTCCAAGAAGAAGGAAGAAAAGGAAGATACAAACTTTGACATCTTGAAGCAGTTGAAACACATATGTGTCCAGATACCTCTCTTTTAGGCCATAAAATATGTTCCTATATACGGCAAGGAAATCAAGGAAGCATGCCTTAAAAATTTAGGAAGGAAGAAGAAAGACCTAACTATAGTCCATGTGGTGGGATAGCTCACTGATATCATGCTTGGAAAGGTGACCATTCCCAAGTACAATGATCTAGGTAGGCTGTGGTAATAGTTGTCATCAACGAAATTCAAATAAAGAATTCTTTGATTGATTTGGGAGTAGCAATAAATGTGATGACTAAGGACATCTTGCAGTGACTAGATATCATAACCATGAATCTACTCCTACTATCCTCCAGCTTGTTGATAGTTATACTATGAAACCTGAAGGTATAGTAGAAGATCTTGTGGTGATTCTAGACTCTTGGGAGTACCCAGTAGACTTTATTATTCTCTCTCCTAAAGCTATGCTAGGAGGATACCCTATCATCCTTGGAAGACCATGGTTAGCAACAATAGATACTTATATTGGGTGTCAGTTAGGTGACATGACCATTTTAGATGGAAATAATACTAAAAATCTCATCCTTTATCCTCCTACGCAGCCCATCCATGATGAGGAGAATCCTATATGGCCACATGTTGGTGAAGAAACTGAGGAAGTTAACTCAGTGGTGCAGCTTATGATGTTAGGTAGAAGCCCATTTTTGTAGCTCCAAGATGATGACGAGGTGTTGTCTATCATAATCCAAAACCATTGTGAATTTGAGGAAGCATCGCCATCTAATGCATCTGGTTCTACTAATACCATAAAAACACTTATGCCTATTTTGCCTGCTCTTCCTACAGACACTACATCTGCAAATGAACTTCCTATAGCCACTATGCCAGTAGAAAAACTTCCTATAGCAACAAGAATGTTTCACACAATGTTTCCATATGAACTCAAGGTACCATGTGTTAATGATGTAGCTATGGTAGAACTGACTACTCAAGTACAAGTGTCTGAAGGAAGATATCTGAATATTAATAGAAAGTTAAGTAAAGAGTAGCAATTGCAATTAGCTAACCTACTAAGGTCTCATCAGCATGCATTTTTATGGGATTATCATGATATGAAAGGACTGGATCCTAAGATTTGCACTCATAGGATCTACATCAGAGATGATTGTCAACCCATAGGGTAGCCTCAATGTCGAATTAACCCTGCATTAAGAGATATTGTTAAAGTAGAACTGCAAAATTGTTAGATGTTGGATTCATCTACCCCATTTCAAATAGCCAGTGGGTGTCTCCATTGGTGATTGTGCCAAAGAAGGGAGGGAAATGGTGATTTTGTGTTGACTATAGATAACTTAATGCTACTACCAAGAAAGACCATTTTCCCTTTCCTTTTGTAGATCAAATCTTGGACTCACTTACAAGAAAGTAGTATTTCTCTTTTCTAGATGGATTAAGTGGCTACAACTAGATTCAAATTGCACCTAAGGATCAGGAGAAGACAACCTTCACCTACCCATGGGGAACATTTTCCTATTCAGTGCTTCCTTATGGCTTATGCAATGCACCTACAAATTTCTAGAGGGTAGTTATTAGCATATTTTATGGCATCTCCCTTGTCTACTTGGAGATCTATATGGATGATTTTACCACCTATGGTGCCAATTTCAATGAAGCATTGGAGAATCTTAGAAATTTCCTACAAAGATGTGAAGATCAAAACCTATCCTTAAATAGTGAGAAGTGCTTCATGATGATGCAGGAAGGTGTAGTTCTTGGTCACTACATTTCCCACAAAGGAATCCAAGTTGACCCTGCAAAGATTGAGGTAATTATTGATCTTCCTACACCTGCAAAACAAAAGGATGTTAGAAGTTTTCTGGGACATGTAGGATATTATAGAAGATTTATCAAAGACTTTAGAAAAATGGCAGCACCATTGTACAATCTCCTAACAAAATATGTTGAATTCCAATGGACGAAAGACTGTGATAAAGCATTCTCTTATTTGAAGGTATTTTTGACCCATGCTCCTGGATTAAAAGGGCCTAATTGGGAGATCATTTTCCACATTCATACAAATGCATCAGATTATGCCATAGGGGTAGTATTGGGATAGAAAGAAGGATCCATTGAAAATTCCATTTACTTTATCAATAAAAATCTACAGGGAGCTAAACTCAATTACATTGTCACAAAGAAAGAGATGCTAGCAGTAATCTATGCCTTGTACAAATTCAGCCACTATATCACAAGGTATCAATTTTTTGTGCATACTGGTCATACAGGCATTAGATACCTTATGAACAAGCCTCTGATCTTAGGAAGACTAGCAAGATCGTTATTGTTGATGTAGGAGTTTGGCATAACCATTGTGGATAAACTAGTAAAGGCTACTGTTGTTGCAGATTTTCTTTCAAGATTGACTACATTAGAAGATAGTAAAGTTATAGATGATGCCTTTCCTGATGAGCATCTATTTTCTATTAGTATCCAAACACCTTGGTATGTTGATATATCCAATTACCTTGTAATAGGAAGAGTAACTCCTCATTTCTCACCAAAGGAGAGAAGAGTACTTATTGAAAAATATTTTCCTTTTTCCTAGATTGTTGGATGCTTATTTTATACTAGACTAGATCATGTTATGCGAAGATGTGTGAGAGAATATGAGAAATATGACATCCTACATGCATGTCATGATGAACACTATTGAGGACATTTTATAGCAAAATGGACAGCCATGAAGATTCTGAATTCAGATACTATTGGCCTACAGTCCACAAGGATGCTGAAAAATACACAAGGAAATGTGGTAGGTGCCAAAGGATGGGCCAACCAACTAGATTAGATGAAATTCCACCTCATCCCCAAGTAGTGATCACTCTTTTTGACAAGTGGGGATTGGATTTTGTGGGACCCATTGATCCACCATTGCATGGTAAGTCTTACATATTAGTATGCATTGATTATGTAACTAAATGGGTAGAGGTTAAGGCCATGAAGCATGCAAGAGACAATAAAGTTGTATAATTTTTGTATGAAGAGATTTTCACCCAATATGGGGTTCCAAGGGAGATAGTTGCTGACCAAGGAGCTTAGTTCACTTCAACTCTTGTTATAGCCCTTGTTAATGAGTACAAAATTAGGCATAGGAAGTCTACCCCTTATCACCCTCAAGCCAATGGACAAGTTGAGGTCACCAATAGGGAAATTGAAGCTATTTTAACCAAGACAGAAGCCATTCATGAGAAGGATTGGGAAAGCAGATTGCTAGAAGTTGTATGGGCCTATAGAACTACTTGGAAAACCACTACAAGTTTCACCCCATTTGAGTTGTTGTATGGGAAAACAACCATGATGTCGATTGAGTTTGAATACAAGACCCTTAAGACTATAGTAGACCTAGGGATGGATATCTCTGTAGCATAGAAAGAGATAATCATGCAAACTAAATGCTTTGGATGAGATGAGAAGAATAGCCTTGCACCACACTGAGGTAATGCAAAATCCGAGGATGAGATGGCATGATAAAATTATCAAGGAGAAGAAATTTCAACCAAGTGACTGGGCATTGTTATATGACTCTAAGTATCAAGACAATGCAGGGAAGTTACATACAAGATTGCTAGGATTGTACGAAGTTGCTAAATTATTTCCTAATGGATCCATTTAGCTAACTCCCATTGACCCTGTCAGATTCAAGCTACTTGTCAATGGTCACCATCTCAGGTTATATCATAAGTCAACCTCTAAAGAATATTTCTTGCAACAATTTTCCCAGCGAGCAATAAGCTATTTTCCTGAAGCCAAAAGCGGTCGACCTAGCGTCCCACCTTTCAGCTAAATTAAGGTACATATTCATCATAATAAATATTTCCACTTTAGTGGAAATCCATTTCTCCACCCATCCACCCATCTGTCCATCTGTATCATTCTTCTTTCTATTCCATCATTTCATTTTGCCTCACTCCACCCCACTTAAATTTATTAAATGCTCAATCATTTCTAAAAAATGTGAACGACACCTTCATTTATTCCATGATCTTTGCAACACATATTTTGCACGTTCATGTATGTGCATCTTAATTAGCATCTATTAATTACTTTTTAATCTCATTCAATTAATCATTGTACATTTGTATAGAAATTTTCATAACATGTAATTACTTCTTATCATTTCATCCTTCCTTTCCCACATGTGTGGACACATGTCAACATTTAGGTTGGGGGGGACTAAAAAATGAAAATATAATGAAAAGGTGTCAAGTCATAAGTTGGCTACCTTAGGAAATTTAAATTAGCAAAATTTGAAAATCTTGCTCACATGTGTGAAGTGATGGTTTTTGAGCCACCAATTCCTTCAATTATCACCCTCATTCATCATCCACTTTCTTGCCTTATTTACCTTATCCTAGCCTTGAGTTATAAGTAGTTTATGGTAAAGTCAGAGATTTAAAAGGAAAGTTCAATCAACACCAACAGTAAAAATTTGGCAGAAAGGTGGTGGCTTTCAGACAAAAATTGTAGAAAAAGGAAACTTTTGCAGTGTGATGGTGATTCCAGACAATGGGAGGTGATTTAATTCGGCATGAACCCTTAGTTCATGACGTTTTGTTGCAAGATGCCCAATGCCTGGAAGAATTTCAACATTGTGGATGGTTTGATTATTTTATGAAGTTAGAAGGCTTTGATGAAGATATTACTCTTGAGTTTGCTCAAACATTCCCTAAAGGTAGAGCCATGGTGAAAGGATTAGAAGTTGTTGCAATTGAAGAGATAATTTCCAAAGTTTCAGGGTTACTAGTTGATGGTGAGAATTACCCTACTTCTAGGGATGCCAATTTGGCCAGAGTGGAATTCACAATACATGGCGACCCACCAATTAGCATTGACAAATAGGGTGCAAAGAGGAAATATCTTCCTAAACCTTGGAAGTAATCAGTTGTCTCTATAATAAGGTAGTTTACCTATGAGGGGCATTTTTCAAACCTGCATTCAATCCATTTCAAGCTTTTGAGCCACATGAGGCATAGAAGGAGGATAAGCGTGCCCAATGTTCTCTATAACCTTCTCTCCATCATGGTAGTTGAAACACAAGAAGGTAGGGACAACTCTATCTCACACCATTGCTTAATAAAATTGTTGGTTAAGAAATCTTTACATAGCATATCTAAGATGTCTTGGGAGGAATTTTTGAATATTGATCAATTTAGACTTGAGGAACTACAACCTAGGGTTTTACCCCAACCCCGTAGGGTTAGTAGAAGATTAAGCCTAGCTGGAGAAACTCCTGGTGCTTCAACTTTTGGTGCCAACTCTAGCATAAACCCTCCTACAGTAGTAGAAGAAGCCATAAACTTAGCTCCTCCGAAATAGAGCATTCAGAAGAAGCTAGCTCGTCATCCAATTTTGATGATAATGTCCCCCTAGAAACCCTAATAAGAACCAGGGCATGAAGAAAGGAGGTTGAATCAAGTAGAGAAAAATAACAAGCCCAAACCTAGTTGATAGAGGAAGAGGTGCCTAGTGCTAGGAAAAGGAAGGTTGAAACTATTCATCCTGCAGCCAAAGGGAAATGTAAAAGCACCCCTAGGCAGTCAAAACCAGTTGGGCCAGCTTTTTGTACACCTCTGCAAGAAAGCCCTAGGCATGAAGAACCATCATATGGGTACATTGAAGCTCCAATGGAGTAGGAGTATGTTGAGTAAAAAGAGGAAGATGTATTTCAGAGGGCAACAAAAGTAACATAGACAGACCTTGCCAATATTGCTGAAGAGTTTGAGGATAAGCACCTGGGTTCCTGCAGTCGAACCAAGAATAGGAGCAAGAGTTCCTACAGCCACAGCCAAAGCAAGAATAGAGCCAAGAACGAGAACAAGAATTCCAATAGCAAAGAGTGAGTGAATAAATAGCACCCCCATATTCAACCAAGCAACTTGAATTTATGCAAACATTACCATACAGAGAGCATCTATCATCAAAAATATTGGTAGGAGTCCACAACCCTCCTACTTTTTTA
The DNA here is from genome assembly GCA_007258455.2 of Sequoia sempervirens. Lineage (NCBI taxonomy): Eukaryota > Viridiplantae > Streptophyta > Pinopsida > Cupressales > Cupressaceae > Sequoia > Sequoia sempervirens. The sequence goes on along the minus strand of VDFB02000013.1, from coordinate 66,554,218 downwards.
GTTTATGCTGTAATTTTAAATTTTTGGAAAGAAATAGAAAGGAGAGATGAAGAGTGGAAGCAGGAGAGAAAGAGACTAAAGAAATAAATCCAAATAAGGGATGAGATTATTGAGGAGAAGGACAAGGAGATTGCCACTTTGAAAAAGAAGGTAGATAATATTGTGATCATGGTGCCACAAATTTTGGGATGTAGAGCTCCTCTGAGGGTTTATGCCCTCCACTTGAGGGATAAATTTCTCTCTTTCAAGTTGTCCAAAATTATTTCATATTTAAATCCCTCCATTAAAATTCCTACAAAATTCTTTAATGCTTTCAAGATTGCTTCTTTTGAAATGAAAAACTTACCATGTACATTCTATCTACATAATTATGTTGTTACACAGGACCATGAGTGGAATTCATTGCTTTATGTTGGGGATATATAGTTGAGAGCGTTTATGTCCTAGGTCCAAAATGAAATTAGTTGGGGTGAAAAAAATAATGCCTATAAGATAATGGAGTCTAACATTCTATTAGCCATCAGGGTTGAATCAAGTCATCCTAGAGATATCCGTAGGGAGTGGCTCAGGATGCTCCTAAGGCCAAGCTATGGTGATAGAATTATGCCCTGGATTGAGGTGGTTTATACTGAATATGAGGTTAAAGTAGCTACAAAAGAAGACCTTGTAAGGGAATACCTAGCTCAGCGATGGAACAACTTATCAGATGAGTTGAAGCAAGTAGAGCCCCACTCCATTCACAATTATGGTGTAGCACTAAAATGCATTAAAAGGTACATTCAATTGGGCAGAATGCAGGGGATATTTTGGCTTCCCCTAACCCTCCAGCCACCAATTCTCTTATGGCCTATACTAAATTTTAGATTCTTCCAATATGATATTGACACTAAGAGGAAAAGGTGGAATAAATTTGATAGACTAGGAGGATTCTACTAGGATCTAGACTCACGGTCAGCAGCAACAGATGCTAGCCATCTTACAGTTGCAAATTTCAGAGCTCTAACAAAAAAAAGAACACCCCTTCTTTTTCTGGAGGACCAGAAAAATGTTAGGTTGGAGGGGAAATGATGAGCTTAGTTTTTGGTCAAGTTCTGCATAGATTTCATAAGTTTATTTGATGGCAATTTCATAGACTTTAGTGTTTAAGTGTTGATATTTTATAATGTTTCCCTCAAACCTTTAATATTGGGTTTAATTACCCCCGTTGCAAACTTTAATGACATAAGCATGTTATGTGGATTATCTGTATTGATTTTACACATGGTTGATGAATGTTCTTTTAAGTAATTATAGATGTGCAATTATGTGTATGGACAGTGCCATGCAACCATAATTTGAAGATGCTAAGTTGAGGAAGGAAAATTGTCAAAAGATCATGTAGGGGAATCATTCAAAGGAGTCAATTGAGTACAATAGCAATAGATTCTCCATGCTAGTTATTGTAGCCGCCTTGTATTAATGGCATTGAGCATTTGTGGGTGTTACTGCAGTGTTGAGTCCGTGTTGGGCATGCATGTCTGACTGGATTCCCTATAGATTTAACCACTTTTCCATTATTTTCCTACTTTCCCTAAATGGCATCCTCTTAATTAGTGGGAGTTGACTGCCCTATTTAGTTGATAGTATAAATAAGGATTTGAATCCTCTTATTGGGGGTTCTGCGTAGTTCTTGATTGTTGTTGGTATTGATATCAATAATATACTGAGCATTCTTCACTTTCCAATATAGTTATGATACTATTTTGTTTCTATGTTTCTTAATTAATAAGATATTATTCTGAGTTTAAGCATTTGAGTTTCCATTAGCCTTAGAGGATTCTCACCCAAGGGGGGCCACTTGGTAGTAATCCATTCTTTAGAGTAGTTAGTTTAGTTATCATTTTTTGTTCTGTACTTAGTTAGAAATTTGGCTTTGACTATTCCTACAGCCAAAGCAGACATAGTAGTTTATTTTTTGTTACTTAGATCTTTATCCTTGTTATGCATTTTAGTTTAGTATAGTTGTTAATTGATGCTCAGTCTTGATTTATTTCTTTCCACACAATTTATTTTCCAATATTGTGATTTCCTTAGTTGTAGAGTAGAATGACTACTTTGAGTTCCTAGTGCACATACAGTGCTAACCCATTTCAAGTTTACGTCCCTGGGTTGACAAGTTAAATGCACCTTCATGATGGTTGAGATAGTTGTTCAGTTTGGATGTCCAATCTCTAAATAATAGTTGTAAAGGATTAGTTATTGAATCATTATAGGAGGCCAACACCTATAAGGAATGGGAAGATAATTTGCACACTTTTGTAGTTTCCCTTCTTCCTAAGGGGAGAAATGTGGTTCAGCGCTCATGGATTCTCTTTGGCATTATTTTTTTAGCGTCACTTAGGACTACAGGATCCATCATCTTATGGGGGGGTCTCTAGTCTCTCTCTTTCTCTCATATGGGGGTATTATCTCTTGTACTTTTTTGATAGAAGTAGTTCTTGGGGGGTCTTGAGTCCTCCTATCTTTCTTCATCCTTCACTTGTACATTTTTTTTACTCTCTCTCTTTTTTTGAGTATAGTTTTTTCCCACTGGGTTTTCTATCTTTCTTTGTTTCTGTGAGTTTTGCATTTGCATGGGTACCTAACATGGCCTAGTAGTTGGGACCCATCTTTTTATTCTTGCCTAAGTTATGCTTAAGGGGGGGTGTTGGTGTACACATAGGTGTACACATGGCTTACTTAAGCTTACTTAGGTGTCTTTATGCTTAGGTGTCAAGGAAATGGTCTTTGACACCTCACGCTATCTTTGTGGGTGGTTATCTGCCACCACTCCATATTAAAGGAGTCTTTCCCTTCATTCATGGGTAGTTAGGAGTATCACCTTATCTTTTTTGTTGGCCTTTTACCACCACCCAACTCTTATTGACATTTTTTGGATCTTGGTTTCCTTGTACTTTCCTATTTAAGGTTGCTCATTCTATCAATCTATGAAGCTAGTTTTTACATCATTTTGTGCTTGCATTTTATCTCCTTGATCCTAAAATCCTATATATTAAATATGCGGTTCATCCACCCCTCAATTTTAATATGGAAAATCTAGAGAAGCACAGAAATATATGACTATTTTAGGATAAAGAGATAACCAAAACATCTTTCTACAACAAAATTGAAATAGCAATGGTCTAAGTCATCAATAGTAGAACTAAAAATCCTCTCAAAGATAAACATTTCTCCTTTTGGGACAATGAGAAGTTTAGAAATCAGTATGGTCTCAAATTTCCTCTCATTAATAAGAAGTCTAGGATAAATCCTTAAAAATTAGAAATGAGATCAAGTGGAATCCTCCACCTAATGGATGGTTTAAGTTAAACTTTGATTGAGCTTCCAAACAAAATCCATTATCAAAGATAAAATGGATAATTGTATATGAGCTACTTCTAAGAAACTCATTGAATGCATGAACAATGAAGTAGAAATTTAGGAACTAATTCAAAGAAAGTGCAAATAGAAGATGATTTTCACAATGATAAAAAGAAATCTCAAAATTAGAAAATCAATAATAGTTTGCAAAACATCTATAACCCCTATTTTATTTCGTAGAAATTTTCTCCATATGGCATATCTACGAGGAAATTAATGATGAAGTAGATGCCTTAGTGAATTTTTGGTGTCAAAAGTATTATCAAAGACAAGATAGGTAATTGTATAGGGGTTGCTTCTAAGAAACTCATTCAAAGCATGAATAATGAAGAAGAAATTTAGGAACTCATTCCAAGAAAGTGGAAATAGAAGATGATTCTCTCATCATTGTAAAGGTAGTTCATGATGTACTGCCCCTTTTTTTTTGGAAATTTCATGAGTCTCCCTTGGAGACAAAAATGAAAAAGGTCTATTTATTTATGGAATGAGAAACATTGATATGTTGGCTCAAAATGAGCATTGAATTCAGATAATTTATTTTGAGGTTATTCTTATTACTGGTTCAAATTTGAAGATTGAATATTTAAATATATTGGCATTTATTAAAATCATTATCGAGTTCTCTCCAATCTGTATTAGTTAAAAATAGGTTGGTACTTGTGAAGCCACTTATCATGATTTTCCTCCCATGATTGTGAACGATTATCTCAAGGCATACTATCAAGAATGGGAGATACTATATTTTTTTGAACACTTGGAAGCTATGGGAATCACTGGTGAGGCCACTGATACATTTGCGTTACAATACAAACAAAAGTGAAGAAGGGGGATATTCTACATAGGAGAATTATGCATTCCAATCATTCATTCTTAACTCTAGTAATTAATGAGATCCTCACGATATTAAGCCATTACAACCTAAAGGTGGAGTTGTGTTGCAAACAAATGCTGATAGGAAGTGTAAGGAGTTGAATAGTCAATTGATCAATGATCTACATACTGAGTGAAGTATTAATCCATGGTTTCTCTATTATCAAATTCTCTTGTTAAGAATCAATGAATATATTGGCCTTAGACCCACTCATACAGGAGAACAAACATAAATATATATATTATTACCAATATCAATGATTGCTAAAACATTTGTGGAAATCAATTTAATGAAAGACTATCATAAGAGTTGAGATGGGAATTAGAGTTAATAAGAATATAGTGATTCCTACTATTTCAAGAAGGCAACATTAGTGAAGGTTGCATAAAGCTATGACTACATATAAAAAAGCAGTGATTAGTTGTTAAACTAAAAGTCATATCCCTTCTAAAGGGACATCATTCATCCAAAGGATGTCTCTTTTCATGGAGAAATAAAGATATAAATTAAAATATAACAAGAAGTGAAGAGTTTCAGGAATTTGAAATGAAATGAAATGCAAAGAGATTGTTGCTCTATTTTCTATTCAAGCTAGAAATACCCAAAATGCAGAAAAAAAAACCAAAGAAAAATTGGAGACACACATAACTGGGCATGCAATATTTTCTTTTTTGTATTAACCAGAAAATAACAAATTACAAAGTGATTTCAAACTAAAAATACAATCTATTGATTACAAAATGAATAGAGCAGCAATCTCTGGCCATTATTCAAGTGATTGCTAGAAAAAGCAAAGAGATTGGTCCAAGCAAAGTGTAAATGTGGCTAATGAAAAAGTGGCTAAAGGTAATCAGAAAAAGGCCTTCATCATGTGCAACATTGTTGAGTAAGGTAGTGATGAGGTATGGTTTTTAGACAGTGGTAATGAAAGTTTATTTTCTTTCATTGATAAGAAAGTTAAATGAGAAATAAAAATAGGGAACAATGAAATAGTTCCTGTTGTGGGAAAGGGATCTGTTATTTTTTTAACCAAGCAAGGTGAGAAGAAGGATATTGATGATGTTTACTTTTCCCCTGGTATAAAGCATAATTTGATGAGTATTGGATAGCTAGTCCAAAAAGGTTACAAATTTTTGATGGAGAAGGGTGAATGCATCATTTATGAGAAGGATGGAAGCAAGAATGTAATTGTAGCAATGCAAATGATGAAGAATAGGATGTTTCCATTGAGGATGGAATGGTGTTTCTCAACTTTGTCCTTAGCTATAGGAAAATGTATAGCAATAAAATAGCAAGCAGCCTTCAAGGTAGTCATTCAAGACCCTTCCAAGCTTTGGAATCTCAGGTATGGACACTTGTTAGAATGTTGTAAGAGCATCTATGACATGTATGACAAGTTTTCATAAGATGCTATGACAATATGACAAATTCTTATGATAGATTCCTATGACAGATTCTTATGACAAATTCTATGACAAAATATGTTATTTTTAGACTCCAGGAGTTCATGCATTTGAGATGGCTTATGTCAGTTGTAAGAGCATATTTTTAGGATTTCATGAGCATTTCATGAAGGAAGGTGTGGGTTTTGTTTGGAGTTTTTGTAGCCTATGGTTTGATGAAACCATGGTGGTATTCATCCTCACAATTCTCTTTAAATAGAGACCTTGAGCTAGAGCTGAGGTAGAAGTTTTGTAGGTTTGCAAGGTAATAGGGTGTTGCTGGATTTTACAAGGGATGATAAGAGAAGTATATTGTTGCATGTAATATTGGAGATTATTAGTAATATACTTTCCTTTCTTTCAATGGTGGAGTTTTTTCCCTGCGGGGTTTCTCCATAGCATGTGTTGTGACTCTTCTATCTTTCTTTGTCATTTTTCTTCACACTAAGGCTAAAGGTTAATCTACACATTTCATATTTGCATTCACAAATTTAAGTTCATATTGCAAGCTTTCTTCACCTTGATTATCAACAACACTTAGGCTATATTGGTTTGAATACTTTGTCAAAGAAGGGTGTGGTTGGAGGTTTACCGACCATAGTAGAGCCTAGTGGTAAATGTGAAGCTTGCATTTTAGGCAAGCAACATAGGCAGCCCTTTCAATTGGCCATTTCAAGAAGGGTAAGAGCACCATTGGAGCTGGTACACACTAATTTATGTGGCCCTATGCAAGTAATTTATATTGGTAAAATCCAATATTTTATGACCTTCATTAATGATTACAACCATAAGACATGGGTTTATTTTGTACAACATAAATTTGAAGCTTTTGAAAAGTTTATAGTGTTTAAAGCCTAGACTAAAAAGGAGAGTGGGAATTTCAAAAAGGTCCTAAGGTCAGATAGAGGGGGAGAGTATACCTCTGATCAGTTTGTATTTTTTTGCAAACAAAATGGCATCAAGAAGGAGCTAACAGCCAGTTATACTCCACAAAAAAATAGAGTGGGTGAGAGAAAGAATAGGACCATCATGGAGATGGAAATAAGCATGCTAAAAGTAAAGGGAATCCCAAATGAATATTGGGGTGAAGCTGTAGCAACAACTATATATCTAATACCATGTCAGGAATTTGAAATGAAATGAAATGCACAAAGTTTGTTGCTCTATTTTCTATTCAAACTAGAAATACCCAAAATGCAGAATAACAAACCAAAGATAGATTGGAAACACACAAAACTAGGCATGCAATATTTTCTTTTTTATATTAACCAAAAACTAAAAAATGACAAAGTGCTTTCAAACTGAAATTACAATCTACTGATTATAAAATAAACTTTTAGCCATCTAGAGTTTCACCCAAACCATACGGAACTATCAGGAGCTTCTCAGAGCTCTCCCTATCCTTTTATTCAACTAGAATTGTCTATTGTTCCTAGAAAACACTAAGTGATCAGGAGCTTTCAGTAGATAACAAGAAACATGCACAAAAATGAAATATAACTACTATTGTTTAGGAGCTTCTCTGAATCACACAAAGAACTCACACATAAAACATTCCTTTTCGCAAACTGTTGTTGCACACAAACTTCTTTTTCATAACTAAAAAAAGTAACTGCCTTCAATTCTTTTTGTCTATTGAAAAAAAATTTCCTCTCAAATTCAAAATGACCTACCACATTTAATTCTTCTATAGATTGAGTTGCACGTCATGAGAAATTTGGGAAACCAACCCCCAAAATAATCTTCCAGTTGCACTGGCAATAAATGCTCTTGAAAAATAGGTGGAAATGGGAAGAGGCTCAGGAGCAATTAATTTTCCAACAAAGAGGAGGACATCATGGAATATTGCAGATTGATATATTTAAACTTCATATCATAGAGAGTCTATGATCCACCAAAGAAATGGATGCATGAGCATCAAGCTTTGGTTAGACATAGAGCAAAATCATATGAGTATAGAATGCCAAATTTGTAAGCTACCTACTCTAAACTTGTAGTAAATAAAGGAGTCTAGAAAAATTTGAAAATCACCCAAGCTGAAAGCATCATGTATAGGAATAGCAAAATTAATATCACAGTGAATGAAATAAATTCACACGAAGACTATGCTCTCTCAAAGGTATACAAACCACGTCTATATTTATTCTCAAACTATCAACTGGACCAAATACATAGTAAATAGCAAATACTTAATCCTAGATTTGAATTGAAATAAAATATTAATAGTGCAAAGCAACCAACAACTTAGATCACAAAAAAATTGCATCTTGCAATATATGTTGAGATAAATGATTGTCTCAACTTGTGTTTCAATGGTGGATGACTGAAACTAAACTTAATTGAATGCATGATGGATATTTTTCATGTAGGAAATTGTTGCATGAGCAGTGGAAGTTGAGTTCTCTACTAGTGGTTGCAGTGATCACATTCTACTATGTAATGCATGTGTCAGTTTTGAACTAAAAGTTTACACTCTGAATTTGCAATGTATATTGCATGTGTTGAAGCCATCTATTTGTGACAGTTGATTATATTCTATGCCTTAGAGTATTGAGTAGATATAAATTTGATAATTTCTGAGACACTGTTGTGCTAACAACATTATCCCAGTTTTATTGAAGATTGGTGAACACCAGGAGAAGCTTAGTGTTGATATTATATTGTAATTGTTTGTTACTGATAATACAAATTACTGTGCTTTTGGTGTGTGGGGTTTTTTACCTGGAAAGTTTTTCCCAACTTAAATCTATGTTATGGTATTATTCTTTTATTTGTATATTTGAATGTGTTTCTTCCATTGCAATAGTTAAAGATTTGTATGAATCTGCACTATCTCTCCTTCATAGATTAGTGTTGGAAGCATGGTTCCAAACCTCTGCTTCCTTTCAGTCAGTATTAGAGCCTAGCCAGTTTGGCTCTCGTTGTTGGGTAGCATATTTTTTGTACTAGTCTTTGTTTGAGTGGGAGTCTTTGCAGAAATATTTCAAAATCTTGTTCCAGAAAAAAAAGATAGTAGGAACATCCAATAGAATCAAGATGGATAAGTTTAATGGCAGCAACTTTGAATTATGGAAGTTGAATATGGAGGATATGCTCATGGATAGAGATCTGTGGGCTACAATATCCAAAACAAAACCAACCAATATGACTCAAGAAGAGTGGGATCTGAAGGATCAAAAATCCAAGGGTTTGGTTAGACTTTGTTTGGTTGATTTAGTGCTCTTGAATGTCCATGAAGAAAAGACTACAAAATCTCTTTGGAAGAATCTTGGAGATGTTTATCAGGCTAAATCTCTAGTAAACAAGTCATTCCTATCAAAGAAATTGTATTCTCTGAAGATGGAAAATGGAGGATCCATTGAAGATCACCTAAATGCATTTAACATGTTGATTGCTCGGTTGGGTTTTGTTGGTGAAAAGATTGAAGATGAGGATCGGTGCATGTTTTTGTTATGTTCTTTTCTAGACTCATGAGATCAATTGGTTATGGCTATTGGAAGTACCATCACCAGTTTCAAAATGGATGATGTGGTTCCATCACTCTTGTATGAAGAGATGCTAAGGAAATCTTCTGAGATGGCCAAGGAATCGCTTGCTATTCGTGGCAGACCTAAAGAGAAATGAAATAAAAAGGACAAGAATTTCAAATCAAAATCTTCAGGGAGATCAAAGTCTCCTAGCAAGTCCAAGGTGAAATTTTGGAACTGTTGGTGTTTTTTTCAGCTAAACTATAGAATTTTCTAAAGGGTAGTCAACCCTTATATTCAAAAATTCCCTAAGGATAATGGCCAACCCGATGAATAGAGAATTTTTAGGTCTTTATTCCTACACTTTAGGCTTTATCGGACCAAGGAGGGTATTCCTAATTGTGTTCATTTGGTATATCAATTTTTTAAGAAAACTTCAATATAGATTCATTCCTATTTGAGGAAAACATATTAAACTCACTAAAGATTTGATAATTCTTTAAGAAAATTAATATATATTTTGCTAGGAATGTGAGTGCAATTCAAACAAACATTTCAGAATTGACAAAATTTTAATAGGTGTTGTTCTAATTTTGAGTTCATAGCTAGGTATGTTACTTGTCCACTTAATTGCATGAATTATTCATAAACAAGCTAGTGCCTCATCAATTGGGTAAATGGAGTCAGATATGAAACAACAAGTAATACATCTATTCATTAACTCTCATATATATATGGACTATCTCTATAATTTCTTACAATACAAAGACTCACATTATCCAAAACATTACTTCTTATCAAATCCTTGTAAATTCTCACACACCCATGACTTTCCCAAGAATTCTAATTAACCCTTTGAGTTAAAACAAAGAAATAAAGCCATACATTTAATTGAACCATTGATGATAGATGAAACAATCTTTGACAATTTCATTTATGATCTGTGAAAATGTACAAAAGGAGAGTATACTCTTTGGAATTTATATTTGTCCCAATACCAATAATCTATGTAAAACCATTTAATACTATTACATACATAACCTTTACCCAATACAATTTCCTAGCAAATTCATCAAGCATTCTATATTTTCATTTTGCTTCCTATACTCAAATCTTACCTAGACGTACTAGACTCAAATTTTTTATCAAAACCCCTTACATTGAGCCATGAAATCCCTTTTATAATACAAGGGAGTGACAAAGAATTTGGCTCAAATGTAATTACATTTCATGTTAATTTCAAAATTCATTTCATCGAGGTTGATTTCTTGAACTGTTACATATTCAATCATTCATTTATCATAGGAAAAGCAAAAGGAAAAAAGGAGCTCCAATCCATTCGTCGAAACAGCCATGCAAGCCTTCCAAAAGGCATCACCAAAATTGGCGCGTTCACCAACACCAGAGTAACCACCATTACAATCATTGACATGAACCCACAAACCAACACCAACAAAATGAACCAATAGAACCAGCTACTTGGAAGCCTAATCATCACAACACTCAGAACCCAACACCATTAGAATAGGACACGATTGTTACCCGACCCTATTAGCTATTGAGTAACCACCCTCACTAGGTATTATGACAGAGAGTGGAGTTTCAATGACAATTTCATCCTCCAAGTCACTATAAGGCACCAGAGAAGCAAGGCATTAACTAGGGCCAGGGCTAGCTCCTCCTTCTTCACTTGAAGCACTATCAGAAATTAAGATAGGAGTGGTGGGTTTCTTTGAGAAAACCATAGGACCTAAACCAAACCTCGTTAATTCTTTCACAAACAAAGGCCCCTTCTCTTTTATCCCAACTCGTTCCTATGACACAATTTTGCTTCTTAAGGCATAGGTGCTCCTAACATTCACCTTCTCACATTTCTTGCATGCACTTCTCTTCTTTGGAACAGTTGGCACCTTAGCCAGTAGGGGTTTTTCCTTAGGTATAAATGCAACTGGTTCTTGCATACTCAACCTTCTTGACCTTCAAACTGGTGCAACAGGAGTACTAGGCTTGCTCATTTTTCAAGATATAATGACAACTAGAGAAAGTTATGTAGAAGAACACAAACCACAGTTTCCAGAAAATTCGTATGTATAAGCAGTGAAAACACCCACAAATTCCAGTCACAGAAAATAGTTGAACTTCAATAGCAATGCAACAAGCATATGCACCTACATGCTAGAAGACACCATTCCACCACCTTTACAATGCTTGTGCTCAAAATTTTTGCAATATTCTCTCCAATACTCACAGTAATTAATTATGTGCTCTAGTAACTCACAAATGATTTAATCAAGCCACAAAAAATTCTCATTAAATAAAGGAATTTGAGGCTAGTTGCAATTAATGGACATCTTGGCTTGCTCTTGTGGGCAGAAAGATCAATTACTGCATGTTAGATCTCCATTGTTGATTGCTACTAATTTAAAACCTAATCAATGAGGTACATTAAGAGTCACCACTTTCTTTGTAGATCATACCAAGAAATAGCGAGGAGGTGCTTTAAAGTTGACACATCCATCTGCATCCTTACCCAATCATCCTTGCCTCATCCGTTGTCAATCTTGTTGATTGTGGGGAAAATCCTAACCACATTCTGAAAGCATCACCCGTCACTAGTTCACAATCCATTTTGAAACTTCATCAAACGATGACCTCAAAGCCAACAATGAGATACTGACCATTGATCTGACCACTGGAAGACCTTAGCAAAAGATCCATGCTTTGCATCGCTCGTCATGAGTTCCTCCCTGCCAAGCCACCTCAACTGGCGATAATCTAAACCCACACAATGGGGAGAAACTCCACTCATTAGCAGTCGTGGGTTCCCCTTTTAAAGATAAGAGATAATTGGTGACAGTGCAAGGGCCAGTGATGGGTTAAATAATTAACTGTATCGCTCTTTGTGGGTTATTGTCCCACGGTGGAAATGAAACACTCAGCCGGTGATTTACTTCGAAACTGATGATGGGTTAAGAGTTCAACCACATTGTTGACCGTGTTCTACCCTCCAAATTTAAGGACATAACAAGTGATGGGAAATGAAATTCCATGGTTCCTAAATGTCATGCATCACTCGTCATGAGTTACCTTGCGGTAGGGAAAACACAACCTGCAACAGGAAATAAACCAATAGTGATGTACTTAGACGATGTTGCAAGGGAAGTACATCGCTCATCACGTGATGAGTATGGAAATTTGAAATAGAAATTGTGATGAGTGATAGAAAATGAGTAGCATATTTAAAAGGTGTGAAAGTGCATGTGCAAATAAGTTGGTTATAAAGAGAGGGTCTTCCTAGGCATAGCGGGTGACTTGAATGATGGGGCTGGTCAAAAATGATATCGGGGGCCATGAAATGCCACATGATTGAAAAAGTGACCTGGTGCAGCTGGTCAATGAGTGAACATAAGCCAACCAATGGATTAAAGGTATAAATGAGTAAATCAATAAAACCCTAAACCCTAATGACATTAAAGAATAGGAAGTCAAGGGCTTGAAAATAGAACTAGTGGAACAATGAAAATTTTAGGGTTCCACCAATGGCTCTGACTAGGGATGTATGCCTCTTGTAGGAATAGCAAGAATCTAGATCTTTGATTGAAGTAGATCATTAGGAAGAATGAGCATGGTTATAAGGGTGTAGAATGTAACCCTATTTTCCTATCCGAGAAGCCTTCTTACCCATTTTTATTGACTTCATTCTCTAAATTGGAGGCATGAAAACCTCCCAAAGTTTAGAAATAGTTATTTCCTCTATCAAATACCTTATTCTACTTTGATATCCATCAATATCTACATTGTGTACTTTTGAGCAACTAGTACCACCATGACTAACATCATCCATTTCACTTACCATGAAATTGTTCTACTCATTATCCTGTTGCATCACAAGCTCATCTAGATAAATTGGAAAGATAAAACTTGCGTATTCCACATGATCATAGATTATGAGATTGCATTCAATTTGCTCATCAAATTGAAGATCTTCAAAACCACTCTACTATATGTCATGCCCAATTTTTCCCAAGGTATTCAAGGAATGAAATACAAATGCAAGGGAATCATCATTCTACCTTATCCTAGTGTACACTTCATTAGATGGAAGTAACTCCATGATAAGATCCATAAGGTGTGGAACTTCTACAAAAAATTCAAGTGCACATTCGTACTAATTAACACCATACTTAATTCCATTTGTTCCCCTAAGTTCCCCTTCACTTGAATCGGTCATGTAACATTTGCATAATATGAAAGTTTAGTAAATTGTATCTCATCAACACCAACACTGCATTCATTGTTGTTATTTTCATCTTCAATATTTTCTCCATGTGGATAACCATCACTCTTCTCACATGACTGGTATCTGTTGAACCAAGATTACCTTCCTCAAGGTTAAAGTCAAAAAACTTGGTATTAGGCTTACCTCCACTCCTTGATGTCTCAATTGTATCATATTCTACATATTTGCAAGTAATACCTACTAGGAATTCATCAAGTCTTCAACAAAAATTGGATTATTCCTACACCAGTAGGAATCATTACTCATTATCTCACATGTTGATAAGGGTTCATCATATAAGGGATTTTCTCACAACTTCATTGTTGTCAATGAAACCTCTACCTCCTCAGTATGAAAGTCTAAATCTTCCATATCATCATTATATTTGGAATCATCATATTCATTGGGAGAATATATAGATGAATTCTCCATTCCATCCACATCATCAATACTTAATCCTTTCAACTCACATTTTGAGAATTCATTATCAAATGAATTAGCAAGGTTGTCAATATCACTAATGTGCAATGACATTGATTCAAAATCCATGTGCTTATCATAATGTGCAATTTTCTCATTTAATAAGGAAAGCCTTTTATTGTCCACAAGTACCTTATACTCTTCTTCGTGTGTAATTGACTCTACCTCTACTTCATATAAGCAATCAGGAATAAGAGGGTTAAAATAAAGTTCATCATTTTTAGCTTCATACTCACCACCAACATAATGAACACATTTGCTTATATTCAAGTTCTTCATCATTCACATAACTGACATGATCCATTGATAACAAATCCACATTGCATGCCAAATGTGCACCAAGTGAAACCAGATCATCAACTAAGGGACAGTTGCTTTCATCAATATTCATATCACTGCATTGTTCATGTGAAGAGAATACCTCTGAATCATCCTTATAGGAGCATTCATAATCATCAAAAAGACAATCAAGTTGGCTATCATTATATTCCTCATCGCAAGAAAACTCATCACTATACAAACCATGTTCAGATTCTTTGAAGTGAGTGCTTTAACATTTATCTTCAATGTCTTGATTATTGATTTGTGGTGGAATGTCATCAATATTATCATCTTTCTCACTAGCCAATACATGACATGGAGTAACATCATACATCTTTTTTGCATATCCTTTTCCTGAGACATCACTAGGAAAGAATTCATACATATTTATTTTATTATCATCCCATGTATCTTTCTCTTCAACAGTACCATGTTTCCTTTTCTTCTGATTCTTTTCAAGAGAACAATTGGTGTCTCTATCCTAGGGATTCACATTTTGTACAGTCACATTTGACAGATTCCATAGCCTTTATCCAATTAGGTACTTGATCAAAGCTATGAGGATTCAATTCTTTATGCAAGGCACTCAGCCCAGATTCATAAATTTCACAAAACAAATCAATGCACTCAGAATCCTTAGGTCTAAAAGTTATGGGGATTTCTATCAGAGCATCCAAACATCTCAAGAATAGTTCATGTGATTTTTCTCCTTTAAACCTTTTCATTCTAGACAAATTTTTAACAGAAAACCTTTGATTATCTTTGCTCAAACTCTATTCACTCTTGGCTTGGGATTTACTATGACTTGCACATTCCGACAATGGAGAAGCCATAATATGAGAGGCATTTTCATCTTGAAAATCATTTCTAGATTCCAATACCTAAGTTTTGTCTGCGTGAGATGTGTTAGAATGACCAACACTCGCAGCCCTATGTCCTTTCATCATTAAATATCTCAAATTATTCTCAATATCTATAGCAATTTGATATGCTTGGTGCAGGGTTGTGGGCTCCTTGTCTCTTAATAGATAGCTCATCTTGCTATAAAATGCACCAAGATACACAAACAAACATTCAATGTCACGTCTCAAACTTTGATACTGCTTGCTTTTACTTAATGTGGAACTAAAAATATGAATAATTATGTGTGGTAGAATAAATGTGTGTTATTTGAATGATGGAATAAGTGAATGTTATTTTATTTTAGAAAAATTAAATGCAATGATATTATTTAATTAAAATGATGCAATATAGTGAATGATATCTTAAAATGATAAATTATATAGCTTTGATTTATATTTTCTTGGACACTAATCTATTAATGGATGCATGAGTTTACATGAGTTGCAGGTCATCGAAGACCAAGAGTGTGGTTAAGGTAGAGGAGGTTAGCCACCTAGCAGGGTTAAGATGGAATGGTTACTCTCGCACACACACACTTAGTAACATATAGTTGCATTTAGGATTTTATTTAGTTAATTGTTTAATATTTTTCTTATTTTATGGTTGTTAATTAAATCAATTAGTGGTAAATTAAAAGTGCATAGAAATAAAAGAATTTGTTTTTTTATTTAACGATTTCTTTGAAAATTAAATGTTATTTATTTATTATTTGAGTATAATTGGGTTGCATGAAAAATAAATCTTGTTTTCTTTTCAAAATTAGATTTACTAGATAAACTTGAAATAAAACTCAGAAAAAGATGGAAAGATTATCAAAAACAAATTGATAAGATAGAAAACATTAAAAGATAGAAAAATAAGAGAAAAGATGTTAAAATTAGAAAACAAAACAAAAAATACAAAGCAAAATAACAATGGAAAAAGAGGAAGAAAGTAATAAATGTTCATAAAAACTCTTATTTTTTCAACAAGAGGATTCATTCTAGATGGGAGATTCATATTTTTCTTCTTCTATCTTTCTTTTTGCAAAGCAATAACTGAACAAGAATAGTGAAGTTAAAATAATATTTGGGAAGAAGTAGAAGGGAGAAAGACAGAAAAATAAGAGAAGAATCATCAAGGATAGCGTATTTATCAGGTTTTTAATCATTATTCCACTATATTTTTTTTAATTCCGTTGTGTGAATCAATGAATTGTCTTTGTTTGTCTTACAAGAAAGATTTAAATTCATTATTAATAACCATTTGAATATTTATATATATTTAATATTGTTGCATATCCTTGTATTGGATATTCTATATACTGAATAGAAATTGCAAAATTGTCTTTGTAACTAATTAGTTGTTCCAGAATATAATAATATTATATATTTACCTATATATTGTATTGCATATATGTAAATATATAATACTATTATTAATATATAAATATTTGTGATTGGAATAAATAATACCAAGTTTTGAATTTTAATCTCCCTAAATAGTGAATCACTGTTTGAATTATTGATGAAATCTTGTAAGGGAAATGACGATTTTGGATATATTTGCAGCCACACTGCCTTAAGGAATGGTTGCCTATGGAGGTAGTTGCCCCTCCACAGGTTGCGGCCTATGGAGAGGGAATTTCCCCCACAAGCAGTGCACCCCACAAGCGGCACCTTCTTTTGTCTAAACCTTGTAGAATATAAATATTACATGTTGTCTGCACTTTATTGAATTTTCCTTAAATTTACATAAACACAGAAATTTGAATGGATGTATTCGCTGGAAGATTATTTGATTGCCTGCATTTTCATTTATTTGTGGCTGCAAACAAATATGTGAATAAGTATATACATATATGAGTGTATATTTATATATGTGTATTTACGTATTTAGAATTTTGTATTTGCTGCATATAATTTTGATTATAAATAATATCTATATATTCTTAGATTTTAATTATGTTTTTAATGGATCTTTTCCTGTATATATATATATATATATATTTAATTTCTAAAAAAGATATTTAAATCAAATTATGAAATTATTTAACTTACATGTAGAATTATAATTTTGTATTTTCATTTCAATTGAAAATTGAACAATAGAATCTTTGTGCAAATGAAAACCTATAGAGACACAAATAGTTGCTATTTTTATGTGAAATATAAGTAATTGATTGGTTGAGTTGTAGAATTATTTTTGAGCAACTTATTTATTTATGGCTATTTGATTTTTTGATGGTATTGAAAAATTATATACCATTTAACAAACTTGGAATTAAATATGTTCTCAAAAGAACTTAATGATTAGCAATTGCTTGTTAGTTTTACAAACTTTTGAGAAATTATGCTATATTTATTCTTCTATGAGATCACTTCCAGGATAGGATGTCGAATGTGGGCTCCCAGAGATGGTAGTTTTCCTACTATCATTTTATTTTTATTTCTTGGCCAAGCTAAATGTACCAGTGAAATAGATGTATTAAAAAGCCTAGAATATATATATATGTGTGTGTGTGTGTGTATCTCTCTCTCTCTACCACATCCTATATGCGAGTTAAATGTCATTCTAGTATTTGGAATTGCATATAGGCATAAAGCACGCAACAAGAGTTCCCTCCTGCTTACACCGTTCTAGATTGCTAGGCTCCTCATGTAGGGTCGGTGTTTTCTTTGAGCTAGGAAGAAACCCGAGGAAGTTTAGTGCTTCGTGGTCGGGTGAAAAAGGCAACTTAACCTCACTCTTGGCCTCAATTTGTGGAAGACCAGCAGATTCATGGTGGTTGAGGATCAAGATCTCTTCATCATATGGATATAATTATTGTACTTATTTTGCATGGCTAGCATAGCCACTTTGTAAATGTAAACTTTTCATCATGGATGTAACTATCGATGTAAACTTTTTTTTTTGTAACATTGAAATAGATGTTTGTAACACCCTATTGGTGTATGTGATTGTAATTCACTATTGTAAATTTCCTTAGAGAATTTCTTAATATATTTTATTTAATATATTCATTTCATTATCCTTATTTGGAAATGTGTCTTGCTTTTCGAATTACTATGTTTAGTATGTGGGATTATCATCCTTTTACATTTGGTATCAAAGTGTCTAGGTTAAACTCTAGGACCTATGCCTAATTATGCTTAATGTTATGTGTTCCAGAGTAATTCTAATGGATTTTAGAACTTATCAACATGGAGGTGGATCCTGTAATGATACAAATGATAGATTTGATCATATCGTAGCCTTGTTGACTCAACAAGGGGCCAAGATTCACAGTCTGGAGCAAGCAAGAAAAACAAGCCCATTAGGGCTGAATTCTAGTGGAAATGAAGGAAACACAAATGGAGAACATCTTGAGATCAAAGGAAACCTAAGTAAGGTGGCTGAAGAGTTGGGAAAGGACCTCAAGAAGGTCACCTCACCAAAATTTGATGGAAAAAAATTTGGGGATGGAGCAAAAGCATGGGTGATTGAGATGAAGAAGTATTTTTCCCCACAAAATTTTTCCAATGAGACTAAGGCTGAATGGGGATCATATCAACTCTCTGGTGAAGCTGTCACTTGGTGGGAGAATGAAAAGGCATAAAAATATTTTTTGCATGGCAAGGTGACTTGGGAACAATTTATGTGGTTGTTCAAAAAAAGGTGGCTACCATAGTCATATTTTGACAAAATGATAACTGAATTCAAGACTCACTCAAGGGGGAATGACAGTAACTCAGTATTGGGAAAAATTTTCCCACTTGCTCAAATACGTACCCCAATACCAACTTGATGAGAGATTTTAGATTCACAAATTCATCATGGGGCTCAGGCCTCAAATTTAAGCTAAAGTAGGCATTCATAATCCTTCCACCATGGATGAGGCTTTTAAAAAAGCAACCAAGTAGGAACATAAGTTACAATAGGTTGCAAATTACAAAAACAGTAGAGAAGCTAAATGTGGTAACAAGAAATCTCAAGGAAACAATCAGAATAATAGTAATCAGAATCATAATAATCAAGGCAATAACAACAACCATCAGATCAAGAATCTCAAGAGGGGTAATAATTCCAGGACCGTAATGATGGGAATTAGAACAACAACAAGAGGGAAAATTACAACAATAGCAAGAGAAATGCTTCAAATAGACCCAAAGCACCCCGGAGAGGTTGTTATACATGCGGTGGTGAGCACTATTCTAGTGTATGTCCTCAAAGAGTGAATAATCAGAAGAACATGAGCCAACATCACATCCATGTGGTGGTTGATAATCGCCAAGCTAATTTTTAGGCTACACCAATCCAGTTCATGGGTAAGCTTTTTGAATGTTCTATTTCCATTTTAATTGATACGGGAGGCACTAAGTGTTTTGTAAATGGTGTAGCCATGGTAGGAGGGTCCTCAAAGAGAACATTTTGGACCATGCAACAAGCGTTAAACAATAGAATCCACACAAAATATGGAGGAAAATGCAAATTCAAACATTCATATTACCAGAAATTCCAGTTGCAATCAGTCAACAACATCTAAATTCATAGATTGGGCTCATGGGCCTGATACAACATGTTCAAAAATACAATATTCCTATATGCTCATTAACACAAGCTAAAATATTACATATCAAATCCAATATTCATTACCTGACTATCCTAATGATCTGTTACAATGATATATCACATCCAGATATCTAGAATCCCCCGCATTGTCCAAAGATCATTACAATCTTCAATGAAGGAAATGTAACATGTGTGTGAAATAGGTCAGCCTTAAATTTGAATTTCTCCTTGCTAGGTGCATAGGATGAAGTACAGACCAAAATTAAGGTCAGGGACACTCCATAGAACAATTTGGAACACACCGCAAGGATCCGTAAGGGACAAAAGTAGTCGTTAGGCTCAAAACTGGTCTGGTGCTCTGTTTTAAAAATTTCCACTTAATTTAGAAGTGATAACTTGCCGAAAAAAGATCCAATCATTCTAAAATCTTGGAATAAGGGATAATTTATATGTCCATGATGAAAACATATATCCATAGGGTCCAGTGAGAAAATATGATGAAATGTTGAATCTGCCAACCTGAACTGAACAAGAACAAAAGTGAAATGAAAATATTTTTGGTTGAAGTAGGATTGCAAAGAACCAAGGATGCTCCTACATCAAACATCTGAGGTTATTTGAAAAGTGAGTCCCTCACTTTTCTAGGGCTAAAGGAAAACCAATACGATCTACCTGAGCCTGAGAAATCCAAGAAGAATCCTCCACTGGTCTTCCTTTCCACTTCACAAGATATTCTTTGTACTGTCTTCCACACTTTTTCCTCCCATATCTAATATCTGAAATCTCTTCTATCTCATGTGATTGTTGTTTAGGAAACTATTTCTCCAATTTTTCTTTACTATCTTCACTAAATTCTACTTCATGGTATTGATGTAGATCTACAATGTTGAATATAGGTGATATACCCATGCCATCTGGTAACTCTACTTCATATGCATTTCTTGAATCAAATTTCTTCAAAATCTTACAAGGTCCAAACTTCCTCATCTTGAGCTTATTGTATGTGCCAAATTTAAATCTTTCCTTCCTCAAATACAACATCACCTCATCTCCAACTCCAAATTCTTTGTCTCCTTTTCTCATTTTCTTTCTCCTTATATCTGTTGTTCATGTCTTCCAAATGCTTCTTGACTAGATGATGCACTGCATTCACATGTTTTTCAAATTCTTCTTCTTTTTCACTTCTTTTTTCTTCATTACTGATGTCTCTAAACTCTGATACTCCTTTAGAATTTACTCCAGTAACAATCTCAAATGGTGTTTTTTTGATACTCCTATTTACTAAATTATTGTAAGCAAACTCTGCTTATGCAAGGACTAAATCCCAAATTTTGGTCTTCTCTCCAACCAAACATCTTAGAAAATTCCCCAAACTCTTGTTTACTACCTTTATCTGTCCATTAGTCTATGGGTGAAAAGTAGAATTGAACTTTAAATTTGTCTTTAACTTCTTCCAAAGTGTCCTCCAAAAGTAACCAACAACCTTTGTATCTCTGTCTGAAACAATACTCCTAGGTAATCCATGCAATCTAACCACTTCCTTGAAAAACAAGTCTACTACATGTACTACATCTGTTGTCTTCTTACAAGGTATGAAATTTTCCATTTTAGAAAAAATTTCCACTACCACAAATATAGAATCATTTCCTCTTTGTGTCTTCAACAATCCAAGTATGAAATCCATGTTGATATCCTCCCAAGGTCTCTCTAGAACTGTCAAAGGATTATACAATCCAACATTCTGACTACTCCCTTTTCCAACTTGACAAACTCTACAACTCTACACAAATTTCCTAACATCCTCATGAATCTATGGTCAAAAGTAATTTTCACTTACCAATGCTACTGTCCCATCAATTCCAAAGTGTCCTGCCAATCCTCCACTATGTTTTTCTTTTACCAAGCTATCCCTCATTGAAATATGGGGTATACATAAATGATTCCCTCTAAACAACATATCCTCCTAAATGAAATAGTCCAACCACTGACTCCTATCCTCCAAGACTGGTTCTTTACAGGCTCTCCAAGGTTCTGTAAAATTCAGGTCTTCCTCATACAAGTTCTTCAATTCATCAAATCCTAATACCTCCACTCTCATCTCTACCAGTAAATTTCTTCTCTTACTTAAAGCATTAGCAACTCTATTCAACTTTCCACTCCTATGTTTCAAACAAAAGTATAACTCTGTAAGAATTCTACCCATCTCATGTGTCTTTGATTCAACTTACTTTGACTATTCAAATATTGCAATGCCTGATGATCTATATACAACACAAAATCCTTAGGCAACAAGTAATGTCTCCACTTCTTCAAGGCTTTAACCTTGGCATAAAACTCATGGTCATACAATGAATACCTTCTCCTAGCATCATTCAATTTCTCACTGAAATAAGCTATTGGTCTCCCTTCTTGACTCAATACTACTCCAATTGCATTTCCACTTGCATCACAGTCTACCTGAAATACCTTATTAAAGTCTGGTAAAGCCAGCATGGGCTACTCAATCACCTTCTATTTCAACAACTCAACACTTCAGTATGTTCCAGATGTCCACCTAAAATATTTCTTATCTCCTCTCATTGTTTTTGTCATAGGACTACAAATAGAACTAAAATTCCTAATGAACTTCCAGTAGAAACTAGACAATCCATGAAATGATCTTACCTCTCCAATGTTTTTTGATGTATTCCATCCAAAAATTTCTCTAACCTTCTCAGGATCCATCTTCAATCCATCCACAAATATCACAAATCCCAGATATACCAATTCTTCCTTCATGAAACTACACTTCTTAATGTTTATCAGCAACTACTCTTCTCTCAACCTCTGCAAAACTTGTCTTATATGCAACAAATGTTCTTCTCTAGTCTTACTAAAAATCAAGATGTCATCCAAATAGAAAATCACAAACTTACCCAAGAATTTCTTCAATACCTCATTCATCAGCATCATGAAAGTACTCAATGCATTTTTTAGTCCAAAAGGCATCACCAACCACTCCTACAATTCTTCATTTTTCTTGAATTTTGTCTTCCACTCATCCCCTTCTCTGATTCTGATATGATGATATCCACTCTTCAAATCTATCTTTGTAAAGTATTTAGCTCCACTCAAACAATCCATTATGTCATCCATCTAGGGTAAAGGAAATCTATACTTCACTATGAATTTTTATGGCTCTAGAGTCTATAAACGTCCTCCATTCTCCATCCTTCTTAGGTGTTAGAACAATAAGTACTGCACAAGGACTCAAGCTTTCTCTAATCAAACCCTCCATCAACAACTCTTGCACTTGTCTATTCAACTCTTCATTCTCTATCAGTGTCATCCAGTGTGTTGCTTTATTAGGAAAACTAGCTCAAGGAATCAGATCCATGTAATGACTAATACTCCTCACAGGTGGAAATCCATCAAGTACATTATCTAAAATGATATCTTCATATTCTTCTAGCAACTCCTTTATCTCCTTAGGTTTTTCTTCTACATGCTTCAAGTCTTTAGTCTTCTTAGGAACCAAGGCATAGCACATGTTCTCATGTCTCAGTCGATCTAGAAATCTCCTTCCATCAACCAAACAAATTCTAGCATTCATACAAACCTCAACTTTAGGAACATCCTCCAATGGAAACAAAGTTTGCTTCATCCCATTAGCAACAATGCTATATGTGTTCTTCTTTCCATTATGAATAGCCTGTCTATGATACTGCCATGTCCTTCCCAACAAAACATGGCATACATCCATAGGCATGATATCACACAAAACTTCATCATGATAATTTCCTATCTTCAATTTCACCAAACATTGTTCACTTACTAGTATCTTATGCTCATCTTGAATCCATGCTATCTGGTAGGGCTTTAGGTGTTTCAATCTTTCCAGCTTCAATTTGGTTGCCATTTCTTCAAAAACTAGGTTCTCAAAGCTTCCACTGTCAACAATCACTCTGTAACATTTACCAACTACCTTACATCTAGTCTGGAACAAATTCTTTCCTTCTCCATCTCACTTTGACACGGTACTCTTCTATTCACCAACACTTCTCCCTCTTTTGGTTTATTAGATGATTTGGCATGATCCTCCTTAGCAAAGGTTGTTCTTTTGTTGTTCTCTATCTTTCTGTTTGTCTCTCTCTTATTACATTCAAATGCTCTATGTCCTTCACCACACTTAAAAAAAGTTCCCCTAAATACTCTTTTCTCCTATCCTCTATCATCTTTTCTATAACCCTCATTCTGGTAACCACCATATCCTCCTCCCCAGTAATATTTTCCATCATCTCTACGGTATGAATTATCATTCTTATTGACTTCATTATCTTTATTCTGATCTGAAAAAGATCCTCTTCCTCCTCTACTAAAGTTCTTCCTCTTTGAAATCCTTCACCTCTTCCTCTTTGTCTCTACTCATTTCTTTTGTTCAGCTTCTCCTCTACTTTTAGGGAACATTGATATGCCTCTTCCATACTCAATAACTTGATCAAACTGATCTCATCTTGTATAGATTGCTTCAATCCATTCACATATTTGGCTACTTGCTTGATCTCATCCTCTGAATGTCTGGATCCAATATTCAAATTGTAGAACTTCTCAGTATACTCTGTCACACTTGACTCCTACTTAAAATTATGCAACTTTCAGGACAAACTATTCTGATAGTTTGTGGGCATAAACTTCATCTTTAACTTATTCACCATTCGATCACATGATTTTATTCTCCTTTCCTCTTCTTTTCCTATCTTTCTGCAAGTGTTTCCACCAAAGGGATGCATGTCCTTTCAACTTTGTACAAGCAATTTCACCTTCTTTTCTTTGATGGTGCTTTCAAAATCAAAATACTTCTCCATCTTCATTACCCAATCAAGCAATTCATTCAAATCCAACTTACCACTATAATCTAGTGGATTGAAATGTGGTTTAGTATTTACTCTAGTTAGGGTTCTTATGAACCTCTCTTCTTCCTAATCAAGGCCAGGTTGATTTTATCTTTCCCTTTCTTCTTGTTCTTTTACCTCTTCATCACTCACATCATCAACTGGTCGACCTCTCCTCTAGGTCATTTTGACTACTTCTAATCTAGGAGCAATTCCTCTCAACATCTCCATTGTAGCTGGGTCTACATTTTTGTACACTCCATTTCCTCTACCATTTCTTTTTCCCCACCATCTTTACACAAGTCCTCTATAGATGCAGGTCAGATCCTCAATCTTTCACCCCACAATAAATATTCAACAGGACTCCACAAACTCTGACGATCTCTCACAGAATGAACCTCGCTCTAATACCACTTTGGTGCAGCCAAGGTAGGAGGGTCCTCAAAGAGAAGAGTCTAGACCATGTAGCAAGAGTTACACAATAGAAGCCACATTGAATATGGGGGAAAATACATATTCAAACATTCATATTACCAAAAATTTCAGTTGTAATCAATCGACAACGTCTAGATTTAGAGATTGGGCTCACAGACCTGATACATGTTTGAAAATATAGTATTCCTATATGCTACTTAACATGAGCTAAACTATTACATATCAAATCCAATATTCATTACTTGACTATCCTAATGATCTGTTACAATGATTTATATCACATCTGGAGATCTAGAATCCTCCACATCGACCAAATATCATTACATTCTCTGATGAAGGAAATGTAATGTGTGCATGAAATAGTTTGGCCTTAAATTTGAATTTATCCTTAACAGGTGCATAGGATGAAGTGTGGACCAAAATTAAGGTATAGGACACTCTACGGAACAATTCAGAACACACCACAAGGATTTGCAAGTTACAAGAAGGATCCACAAGAGACAAAACTAGTCGTTAGGCTCGAAACTACTTCGGTGCTCTATTTTAGAAACTGTCACTTAATCCAGAAGTGATAACTTTCCAGAAAAAGATCCAATCATTCTAAAATCTTGGAATAAGGGAAAATGAACATGTCCACGATGAAAACATAGATGTGTAGGGTCCAGTGAGCAAATATGATGAAATGCTAAATCTGCCAACTTGAACTAAATAAGAACAAAACTTAAATGAAAATATTTTCGGTTGATACAGGATTGCAAAGAACCAAGGATGATCTTACATAAGTAGATCGTCATGTTATTTCAAAATTACCTGTCAAGCTAGGATATATGTCTAAATCATGGAAGGTTCATTATGGAAACTAGGTAGAGAGAACAATAGAGCAATGTCTAGCCTGCAACGAACTTGAACTTCCCAGCTTTGGGACACATGTTAACTTGTATGTAGCACCCCTAGGGTCGTATGACATAATCATGGGAATTAATTGGCTTACTAAGCATAAGTCCATAGTAGATTATGAAGAGAGAATAGTAAAATGCTTAGATGATCAAGGTAACCGTGTTGAAATTCATGGTTTAAAGAGGCCCTTAGAACTTGGGAAAATCTTTTCCATGCAATTAAAGAAGGCTCGCAGAAAAGGGTGCACTATATATGCAATAAAGGTTAGGGATCTGGATAGCTCGGAGTCATCAGCTAGTGATCATCCTATTCTGAAGGAATTCCAAGATGTTTTTCTTGATGAGTTGACTGAGCTACAACCTAAATGAGAGTTTTATTTCTCAATTGACTTGCTACCTAGAATTGAGCCTCAGTCAAAGGCACCATATAGGATGAACACTACTAAATTGTATGAGCTAAAGGCCTAGTTGCAAGAGTTGCTTAACCAAGGATTTATCAGGCCAAGTGTGTCTCCATGGGGGGGACCTATCATTTTTTTAAAGAAGGATGGGACCTTAAGGTTTTGTATTGATTATAGAATGCTTAGCAAGGTTACCATCAAAAATAAATATCCACTCCCTAGGATAGATGAACTATTTGATCAGATGAAAGGGGCTAAGGTATTCTTGAAGACTGATTTTAGATAATGATACCATTAGCTAAGGAATAAAGATGAAGACATTTACAAAACTACATTCGGGACTAGATACGGGCACTATGAGTTCATGGTGTTACCATTTGGACTAACCAATGCCCCAGCAGCTTTTATGAATTTGATGAATAGCATCTTCCAAGAATACCTGGATGACTTTGTACTATTTTTCCTGGATGATATCTTAATATATTCTAAGTCAGAGGAAGAGCATGATAAACTTCTAAGGTTAGTGTTGCAACACTTGAGGGACCAAAAGCTTTGTGGTAAAATATCTAAATGTACATTCTACCAGAATGAGGTGCACTATTTGGGACATGTTATCTCAACAAATGGGATAGCAGTGGACCCAGATAAGATAAAGGCAATCATGGAGTGGCCAGCACCACAAAATGTTTCAAAAGTCCATAGCTTTATGGGGCTTACCGGCTATTATAGGAAAATTTTTCAAGGGTTCTCAACCATTGCAACACCCATTACTGCACTCCAAAGGAAAGGAAAGAAATTTGAATGGAGTGATAAGTGTGAGAAGGAATTTTAGACACTAAAGGAGAAACTTACTTCTACACCTATCTTGATTGTGTTGAATCCAAATGGGCACTTTATAGTGATAACAAATGCCTCAAGAGAAGGTGTAGGAGTAGTTCTTATGTAGAAAGGGTAGGTGGCGGCATACGAGTCTAATAAATTGAAACAAAATGAGTTAAACTATGCACCACATGATTTGGAGTTGCCTACCATTATGCATGTGCTTCAAATGTGGAGGCAGTACCTTTTGGGAAAGCCTTTCAAATTGAAAAAAATCAAATGGGATTGTAGTATATTTTCACTCAACCCAACTTGAATGCTCGACATAGATGATGGTTGGAGTTTTTGAGTGAGTATGATTTTTGCATAGAGTATATAAAAGGGAAAGAAAATAGAGTAGTAGATGCCCTGAGCAAAAGGAGACATCTTGCAACTATGGTTACTATAAGTTCAAATTTTAGACATTAGGTGATCCAAGCTTTGCTAGGAGATGAGCATCATGACAGGGTGAAACAAGCCCTAGAGCAAGATCCTTCTGATCATCGTTATGATGGCTATATGTTTGAGACTAATGGACTCTTAAGGTACTAGGGACGGATGTATGTTCTTAATGCAGTAGGATTGAGAGAATTAGTACTAACAAAATTTCACAATGCACCATATTCAGGGCACCCCCATGTAACAAAAATAATAGAGGGACTCAAACCAGTGTATTTCTGGCCAGGACTTAGGAGATATGTTGTTGCTCTTGTAGCCTAATGTTTGGAATTCCAATGAGTCAAGGATGAGCTTATGCATCTAGTGGGACTTTTATACCCACATAGGGTGCTAGAATATAAATGGCAGGTAATCACTATGGATTTTATTCAAGGGTTTCCTATGACCAAGACTCGACATGATGTTATCTTGGTTGTGGTTGATAAACTAACAAAATTAGCTCACTTCATTCTTAGGAATCTTAAGGATGGATCATTGGTCTTAGCAAAGAAGTCTGTGTAGGATATTTTTTGATTGTACGAAGTGCCAAAGATGATCATCTTTGATTGTGACACTCGTATGACGTTTAGGTTTTGGACTACATTAAATGCCTCTTTGGGAACAAAATTGAACTTTAGTTCAGCTTATCATCCTGAGATCGATTGTCAGATAGAGAGGGTAACTCAAATAGTAGAGGATTTCCTCAGGATGTACTATATGGATCAACAACATAAGTGGGAGGAGTACCTACCTTTAGTCTAGTTTGCATATAATAATTAATATCATGCCTCTCTAAGAATGGCACATTTCAAGGCTTTGTATGGCCATAAATTTCATACACCTAACAGTTGGGATAAGGTGGAAGATAGGCTTGTTATTGGGCCAAAGATGAGAGAAATGGAGGATCAGATGAATCTGATTAAGGAAATTTTGAAACAAGCTACAAATCATTAGAAGAGTTTTGCAGATAGGAACAGAACCTTTAGACGGTTCTCAATGCGAGACAAGATCTTCTTGAGGGTTTGACCATAGAAGAGTTCAATCTTGTTTGGAAAGAACTCTAAGCTTTCCCCTAGATATGTTGGGCCATTTGGTATCTTGGAATTCATCAATCTAGTTGCTTATAGGCTTGCTCTACCATTGGCTCTCTCCCATATACATAGTGTTTTCCATGTTTATGTACTTAAGTCATACCATTTGACTGCTTCTCGTATTCTTGACTAGCGTGCATTATAGGTTCAGGATCCAGGGGTGGTGCTAGTGGATGTTGGCCCACAGTTGTCATTGCACCAAAAGATTGACCTGTTACTGCCTGATATAACTTCCAAAGTTAACAAATCCATGGGAGGCAGTTAGTCCATGTCATGGATCCCGAGGGGAGTACTGACCATCTACCAGCAAACCCCCCCTCAGTGTTACCTCAGGTGATTTGAACCCAACACCTTTGGCTTTGATAACAATTTGTGTCCCACAGTTGTCCTTGCACCAAAACATTGACCTATTAATGCCTGATACAAGTGCCAGAGTTAATAGATCCACGGGAGGTGATTAGTCCATGTCACGAATCCCAAGGAGAGCATTGACCATCTATAAATAGTGGATCCCACCAGGATTTTGGAGAGGTGCAATATTAAGTTGTGGAAATGAGATTTTGTGCAATATATGGTCCAATAGGACTAGTATTCGATCGATAGTGCCACCTGGGAAAATGCAGAAGATATTGATAGATCTTTTCCGCATTTGAGATTCTAGCATACTTTTTCTTTATGGTTATCATGACTTTTATATATATATTGGATATTTAATACTATGTTATGTAGATGTTTGTAATAAGATATTGAGACTATGTCTCTTCCAAGTGGGGAAGGATGTAATGTCTCAAACTTTGATACTACTTGCTTTTACTTTATGTGGAACTAAAAATATGAATAATTATGTGTGGTAGAATAAATGTGTGTTATTTGAATGATGGAATAAGTGAATGTTATTTTATTTTAGAAAAATGAAATGCAATGAATATTATTTAATTAAAATGATGCAATATAGAGAATGATATATTAGAATGATAAATTATATTGCTTTGATTTATATTTTCTTGGACACTAATCTATTAATGGGTGCATGAGTTTACATGAGTTGCAGGTTGTCGAAGACCAAGAGTGTGATTAAGGTAGAGGAGGTTAGCCACCTAGCAAGGTTAAGATGGAATAATTACTCTCGCACACACACACTTAGTAAGATATAGTTTCATTTAGGATTTTATTTAGTTAATTGTTTAATATTGCTCTTACTTTATAGTTGTTAATTAAATTAATTAGTGGTAAATTAAAAGTGCATAGAAATAAAAGAATTTTTTTATTTTTTATTTAATGATTTCTTTGAAAATTAAATGTTATTTATTTATTATTTGAGGATAATTGGGTTGCATGAAAAATAAATCTTGTTTTCCTTTAAAAATTAGATTTACTAGATAAACTTGAAATAAAACTTGGAAAAAGATGGAAAGATTATTGAAAAAAAATTGATAAGATAGAAAAATAAGAGAAAAGATGTTAAAAGTAGAAAACAAAAAAAAAACAAAGCAAAATAAAGATGAAAAAAAAGGAAGAAAGTAATAAATGTTTATAAAAACTCTTATTTTCTCAACAAGGATTCATTTTGAATGGGAGATTCATATTTTTCTTCTTCTATCTTTCTTTCTGCAAAACAATAACTGAACAAGAATAGTGAAGTTAAAATAATATTTGGGAAGAAGAAGTAAAAGGGAGAAAGACAGAAGAATAAGAGAAGAATCATCAAGGATAGCGTATTTATCAGGTTTTTAATCATTATTCCATTGTATTTTTTTTAATTTCATTGTGTGAATCAATGAATTGTCTTTGTTTGTCTTAGGAGAAATATTTAAATTCATTATTGATACCCATTTGAATATTTATATATATTTTATATTGTTGCAAATCCTTGTATTGGATATTCTATATACTGAATAGAAATTGCAAAATTGTCTTTGTAATTAATTAACTGTTCTAGAATATAATAATATTATATATTTACCTATATATTGTATTGCATAGATGTAAATATATATATATATATGTGTGTGTGTGTGTGAGATTGGAATAAATAATACCAAGTTTCGAATTTTAATCTCCCTAAACAATGAATCATTGTTTGAACTATTGATGAAATATTGTAAGGGAAATGACGATTTTGGATATATTTGCAGCCATGCTACCTTAAAGAATGGTTGCCTATGTAGGTAGACACTCCTTCACAAGCTGCAGCCTGTGGAGAGGGTGTTGTCCCCATGGGCAACGCACCCCACAGGTGGCACCTTCTTTTATCTAAACCTTGTAGAATATAAATATTACATGTTTTCTGCACTTTATTGAATTTTCCTTAAATTTGCATAAACTTGGAAATTCAAATGGATGTATTCACTGGAAGATTATTTGATTTCCTACATTTTCATTTCTCTGTGGTTGCAAATAAATATGTAAATAAATACATACATATATGAGTGTTTATTTATATATGTGTATTTACGTATTTAGAATTTTGTATTTTTTGCATATAATTTTGATTATAAATGATATCTATATATTCTAAGTTTTTAATTTTGTTTTTAATGGATCTTTTCTTAAATATATGTATATATGTATATATATATGTATGTATGTATATATTTAATTTCTGAAAAAGATAGTATTTAACTTACATGTAGAATTATTATTTTTTATTTTTTATTTCAATTGAAAATTGAACAATAGAATCTTTGTGCAAATTAAAAGCTATAGAGACACATATAGTTGCTATTTTTTATGTGAAATATAAGTAATTGATTGGTTGAGTTGTAGAATTGTTTTTGAGCAACTTATTTATTTATGGTTATTTGTTTTTTCGATGGTATTGAAAACTTATATACCATTTAGAAAACTTGGAATTAAATATGTTCTCAAAAGAACTTAATGATTAGCAATTTCTTGTTAGTTTTACAAACTTTTGAGAAATTATGCCATATTTATTCTTCTATGAGATCACTTTTGAGACAAGATGTCGAATGTTGGCTCCCAAAAATGGTAGTTTTCCTTTTCGAAACTATCATTTTATTTTTATCGCTTGGCCAAGCAAAATGTAACAGTGAAATAGATTGATTAAAAATCCTAGAATATATATATAGTTGTGTAATAAAGGATTATATTAATATATGCCAAAAAAGAATACAATCATCTGCAAATGTAGGATTCAACATGATTTTTTAGTGCATGGCCACCATAAGTATAGAAACACCAAAACAAGCCCCTAAAACTGATCGACCACCAAACACCCCGACATATATGAAAGGAGAGGACAAGTATTTATAGGATTTAAACAAAATTTCCCATAACCAAGCATGAACGACCACACACATAACTAAAGAAAATTTACATATTGACACACAAAACTAGAAACCCAAACCCATCACATGAAATCATTGGCCTTCATGAAAGCATCAAATTTAGCTACC
This sequence comes from Sequoia sempervirens, assembly GCA_007258455.2. Lineage (NCBI taxonomy): Eukaryota > Viridiplantae > Streptophyta > Pinopsida > Cupressales > Cupressaceae > Sequoia > Sequoia sempervirens. The sequence goes on along the minus strand of VDFB02000013.1, from coordinate 66,522,120 downwards.
CATTTGAAGCCCTCCACTTCCACCAACCACATCATCTTTTTCGGGAAATTTACACTGACCACCACTATCATCCTATGGTGTACCAATGCCATGCCTTTTAGGTCCAAAATGAATGGATACATTTTGATGACCTCTCCCTACTTCTTGACCAACTCCAAATCCTTAGGTCTCGACACCTTGACCCCTAGAATCACCACCTTGAGAATCTCATCCATCACCTCCATCAACCCCTTTTTGAAAAGTTTGCAAACCAATGCCTTAGCTTCATCTTTGGTCGTGTGGATATCCAACAAGGATTCTAGAAACCTTGAGACAATTTGAGAATTCACCTGGGGAGTTTCATGCAGCACCAAATGCTCCTTCCCCAACACCATTTTAACTTCCACCACTATATGCGGATCAAATATTCAAAAGAATTCACTTAAGGCACTGATCAGAAACACCCTCGAAGGCATTTTGATGCTCTTTGCATCCTAGTTTAATTTGGGTATCGGCCCCAAAGCAAACTAGTGAATCAACAAACATATGCACTGTGAACTTCATTAATTTTTCCATTGAAAGCAACCCCAAGCTTTCCCAAAGCCGAGAGGAAAGGAAAATGCAGAGCCCAAATACCACCTTCGAGAGAAATAACACCTTAAATGTGTGAGGGATTATTACACTGTACAAAGTAATGTTTTCCACCCTGTGTGGACCAAACCATAATGACCTATCGCTATTCAGTGTCATGAGTACGCTAATTCGAATGAAGGCCAAACATGATGCCAACAGGTGTAATGCATACATCCAATATGAGTACGATGTATCCACCTCATTATTACCTTTCACTTGCAACAATATAGATGCAAATACATGTGAATTTTGTTGATGGGGCATCAACTCACCTTAATCACCCATACTTACCCCCAAAATCAGATTTTCCACAATCCCATGTGGAAAGTCGCCTGCCCTTCCATCCACAAATTTTGATCCAAGTCAACAAACCACATGAAGAATATCTCTTTGCTCAATTCTATCTGCGCCCTTGTTTGAAATCTCATCTACTTCTATGTTTCCTTCCCTCAACATGTGATTGATTGTCACCATTTCAAAACCATCCAACAATTAAACGGCCAGTTCTAAGCCCGCATTCAATTTCCAGTGTACCATATGTTTGGTTCTTAAGGAATTGATAACCAAAGAGGAATCTCCTTTGATCACCAGTTTCTTTATTCTTAGCTCCCACCAAAATCTCAAACCCAAAATCAGAGCTTGCATCTTTGTTGCATTGTTCATTCCTATCTAAATATATTTTTCCAATCTACAAATTGAATTGGATTGCCAATCCTTCACAATACAACCTAGCCTCGATATGCCAAGATTACCCTTAGAGGCGCCATCAAAGTTCAATTTGAACAAACTAACTTCTAGAGGTTGCCAAACCACCTTGCTTCTCACCAATTGAGTTGTCAAGCCGCCTTTGCCAACATGAAGGGGGGCCTTGAGGCCATGCTAATTTTTCAACATTGTGGCATCCCAAGGTGTGAAGACCATTTTGCAATTATATATATATATATATATATATATATATATATATATTAACGGTTATATATATATACAAATCTATATAAATACATTGATGGTATTTAAATATACATATATGTATATAATATTATATATGTATATAATATTATAAATATAACATATTATATATGTTAATAGAAATTAATTATCACTTACTTTGATAGAAGTCATTTTATAAAGGTTTTTATAGTCGATAAAGACTATGATATTGAAGGTCAATCATAATCACTATAAACTATGTTTTAAGAGGTGGATAAAATAGCTTATGACTATTTTGTGAAGTTGTTTATCACTCTTTTTGGCATGCAGTATGAAACACTTATATTGCATTTTGATTTGTTGTTTGATGTCGATGGACTAAGTCAACACCTTAGTAAAGATTAGCTTTGACTTAGTAAACGAATTTGCTATGATATTTACATTTTTTGGAGACTTTGTCAAATGTATTTATTAGCTTAAGCCAACACAGCTCCTATGGAAGTCAATAATGCTTGTTGCTATGAATTAATGGTTGACTATTTCTTTTGGTAATGAAACCATGCCAAATAAGAGGGAGTGTGGTTGAAGTTGGCGCCGCCTCTGGAAACCAAAGTGTTGTAGATGTCTACAATTCGAATTGAGCATATGCAGATTGAATAATTCTTTAGATTGTTGTCAATAAGCAAGTTGACCTATAGGTGTTATGCTAAGTATTAAGGTAGGAAGTCACCACCTTCCTGTTGTGTTTCATGTGTTTCTTGGTATGGAGCTTGCTATCCATTAATATGCCTAAATTGTAGGCTACGAGGTTACCAATTTTCTCTATAAATAGTTGAACCATTTCATTTGGAAGGGACACATTCTTCCACAAGATTTTACATCCACTACCATTCATTATTCTACATTATTTCCAGCCATACTCTATTTTACATTGTGAGAGAGAAAGTGAGTGAGTTCTATTTAGTTTGTGAGGAAGGTTTTTTTAGAGGATTAAGCTATCAACTTGAGAGATTGAGTTTATTTATGACATTCTTGAGAAGTTGTTTATCAAGCTTTCTACTATTGGAAAGGGTTGCATTGTTGCCATTTGTCTAGATAAGCAATAATAGGCATGGGGATCTCTTCTTATTTGTTACTTTCCTTGTGAATGAAGTGTTTTGCATGCATGGTTGAGATGTATTTTCCAGTATGTGTATTAGAGAAATTAGGGTGCCTTGAAAAGGGAAATTGAAGATTTTATGTTATTTTCATGATGTGCTTTTAAGTACTCCATAGTAGGAGATGGGTTTTTATCATAGGTACTATATACTAGGTATGATTGAACATGAAGGAACTTGTGATACACTTAGCTAAGGTATTGATTTAACTAGGACAGCCTGTGTTTTCTCCTAGGATAGGTAATCCAGTATGGGAGGGAGCTTGTGTACTTGTTAAGTAGGTTCATTCCAAGTAGATTAATATGGTGATAGGTTATCTCTAGGTTGATGGACTATCCATTGAAGGAAATACCTATGCATAGCTTAAGATAGTCTTAAGTAAAATCAACCCTAAGTAGTGTATGTGATAGATGACTTCATTCAAAGTGCTGAATGAGAACTCTTTGGCCAAAGTAATGTGAATGTCTGAGACTCCACTCTACATTATGTGACTACCGAGACTACACTGTCAATTCGCCATGATCCAGTATTACAAGCTAGTTTGAGATTGTGGGATTACAATGTTCTAGCTATGTAGGACACAACACTATGCTAAGTTGGTTATTGTTATTGGTTACTCTACTAGTCTCTTCATCAAAGGGAAGGTCCATCTATCAAATGATAGATGTGTAGGGGACCACATTATGAGTCTGTGGTTGGCATAAAAGTACTTGAGTGATGCTTCTCCTCCACAGTAGGTGACAAAAGAGCCAATATTTGAAAGGAAGGATCTTGGACCATCTTACAACTATTTTTTTCTAAATCTCTTTTAGCTATGTATGTAAATCTATGCTTTCTTACATTGATGAAACTTATAGAATTGTTGAAATGAAATGGAACTCACGTTGTATTATATTATGCATCTTGTTTGAAAATTATCAATAAAGAAAGAAAAGTTTGTATTGCAATGGCTTGTTACTTAGTTAATTTACTTGAAAGGTGAAAACTTAGGAATTTTTACTTCATTTAAGGGTTGGTATGTTACATGTGGTATCAGAGCTACCAAGTTCAACACTAAAACCTATGAGATCATTATGCAACAATGTGTAAACATTGTCAAAAGATAATGGTTGAAATTTTTTTGTGCCACAACGGCAAGAACATAAGGAATTAAAAGGAAGATGAGAATTTCTAGAAATTTGTGTAAATTTGGGACTACTTAAGATTCATCCTTGGAGTAGGAACTCCTAAACCAACAACTTATGATATTACCTAGGATTGTGGAAGATTATGCAATCAAGTTATGTAGGAAGGTTAGGAAGAATAAACAATATATACCTTTATCCTACAAAATAGTTGGATGACTCTAAGGGGATGGGAAGAAATGAGATAACCCCTTAATAGTAGCAACCTATAGTTGTAAAGAGTCAAGAATTCTTGGATTTAGTGAAAACACTACGAATCTATGTGTATGTGTGAATGGTGAATCTAGACCTACACAAACATGAACAAACAACACAATATTAGTTCAATATGCAAGTTAGAAGCAACATTCCCCATAAGATTCTTTTGAAATACAAAGAACAAGAAATAACATGAAGAGCACAAATAAAAGCTATGAAATCCTATTCAATACAAACAAGCTCTCAATCCCATGGGGGAATTGGTGCCATTTTGATGTGGAAAATGGCCCTTTCCCAATCCCTTGCAAGCTTGATGATCATTTGTTGATGATTGAGGCTCCTTGATGCAATTTTGACATAACCTAGCTATGAAATCATGAAAATGGATGAAAGTGGATAAAGATGGATGAAAATTGCTCAAAAAACTTGAAGATAATAATGTTGCATGATGTTGTGGATGAAATTGTGGATCCAAAATTAGTAAAAGAGTCTTCTATTTATAGAAGAGATTGAATGAAGAATAAGAAAAAGGGATGAATGTGGGATAAAAGGTTATCTGATGGCAAGATGCCACTTGTCAAAATGTGAATGGAGGAAGGTTGAGCACATTTTGATCAATGTGCAAGCATTTGAATTTTGAATTTGATGAAGTGACATGTTGGAGGGAGATGAAAAAAGACTTAAATGCCACTTGGCTCAAGAAAAAGGACATGTAAGAGGCCTTTAATGCCTTATTGGAAGGGACAAGTCCTTTTGGAGGGAGTTTTTGAATTAGAGGAATATTCCACTTAAGATTCCTTTTTGAATATAAATAGAAGAATTTATAAATCAAATAAATTGATTTATTGTCCAAGTTGCAAAATCTAGAGGATTTGATGGATTAAAATTAGGATTAATCATGATTTGATTAGTTTATATGAAGATTAGATTATTTGACATTTTGGTTTAGATTTATGAATTTATTTAAATCAAAATGAGAAGAATAATGAAGATTTAATTAAATAAAGTTTCATTTATTTAATTAAAAGGGGTGATGTTAGATTTAAATCAAATAAAGGTTGATTTATTTAATTTAAAGGAGGAGGTTTAGAAGTTAATCAAATAAAATTGATTTATTTAATTAAAGAAATAACTTTAGGATTGATTGATGATTTAATTAAATAAAATTGATTTATTTAATCAAAGAGGGCAATGTGATCAAATCGAATAGGATGATTTAATTATATAAAATTTATTTATTTAATTAAAAGATGAACTGTAATGAACTTAATAAAATAAAGTTTATTTGATTAAATGGTTAGTAAAGGAGATGATTTAGGATGAACTGGTGTTAGTAAATTAGGATCAGGTTTATGAAATCAATTAGTACATTTTACGTGTCTACAATATGTAATTTTAGCATAAATTAGATCGAAGTAGAGAGTCAACGAAGAAGGTATCCACAAGGTTGGAGAACTCTTAACATAAATTATTGTATAAGGTTAGGATCTTGCAAGAAAAGAGTTAGTACCTAGGAAAAGAGAAAAGATTGGAATGCTTAGAATGAGGTAATCAAAGAAGTGTACATAGTTCCACCAACCAAAATCGATGGGATTGATTTGGAGTTTTGATCAAGATGAGAAAAAGAGACCACACAAATTTGGTATCTCTAAAGGTCATGAGAGAATAAAATTCCAATCATTGGGACAAAGCCACTTGAAAAGGTGATTATAGGAAAGAAACCTATAAAGATAAATCAAGTTGGTCTAACCAAAGGTTTGGATAATACATAGATTGGTTGAAGTATAAATTTGAACTCGCCAATGTGTTAACATATACCAACATGCATTAGAGGTTCCAAAAGGAAAGGGAATACAATATGGCACTATGTGTCGTAACAATAGAAGTTCCAAGGAAAAAAAAAGTCTAAGATGAAAAGTACATCAATAAAAGAGGCTTTATGGGTATGGATACTTCTCCACAAAAAGGTTATTGGGAAGAATTGGAATATTAGTGTGCATCTTAACTTCTAAGTTGTTGATTATTCATTAGATATCCTATTGAAAAATCCAAAATATTGAATCTATGAGATAGAAATAAATGATGAATCTAACTTTGGGAAAAGTATATTCAAAGTATACCATTGAGGCAAGAAAAGGAAAAAGAAAGCCAACAACAAGGAATGACAAATATTTTCAAGGAAGCAAGTGTTTTCTAGTAATTCAACTTTTAGATGATCAAATGTTGTGAAAACACTAAGGGGGCAAGGAAGAGAGTGGATTGACTTGATTTGAGTACCCCACCCAAAAAAAAATGTTGATATGTTTTCAATTTAGAAGAACTAATGAATTCTTCGCAAGTCATGATGTCAATTAAGTCATACATTTTGTGACTAATGAGAAAGGAAAAGGTATTGGGATTTTTGGAGATAGATAAATGGAAAGGTCAAGGATTATGACCTATTATCATCCCATAACTTATATTTATCTGATTCGAAGATCAAATGATATTAACATCAATGCCTTAGAAAAGGATAGGCAGATAATTTGATTGTGATAGGGAAGATCATTTCCTATGGGATTCGCAAGGGAAGATTTAGGATACTTGTGATTGGAAAAAAAAGTCTCACTACTCTTACTGCCTTTCAAAAAATAGATATTGTTGATCTATTCTTAGATAGTTAGACTATTTGTATGGTGTGAGATATGTCAATGTCATGAAGTGACTTGGCATTATTATCTAACTATGATGGAAAACCTAGGGATGATAAGGTTTAGCTATAAATCCATAGAGAAGGTATGAAAGATAAGGAATGATGTGACATTGTACAACCACATCAATTATCTTTACTTGATTGATCACTTGATCGTACCTTACACTTGAATGAAATCCTAAGATTGGAAAAGGAATATTGAGATTAAGATTCATCTAGGTGGAAGTGTAAATCACTTAAGCTTATGGAATTCTATATTATTGGAAGTATAGGTGGGGTACATATTGCATTAACATAGTTACTTGGTTGATTACTTTACACTCTTGAAATGAAGAGATAACATTGATAAGACTCTACTTTAATTAGCTCCTTTATTAAAAGGGGTTCACTCTCAAAGGGAAGCAACTATTGCTAAAGATTATGCTTTGATTGAGGTCAATCAATGATGTTGCTATTCTCTTATGTGAATCACTTATTAGGATGATATAGTACTGATTAGAGTTGATCATTTATGAATAATTAGTCCATAAATAGAAGAAGCTTATGTAGCTACTCTCTAAGAGTATAGGGTTACACTTGGAACTAGATTGTCTTTTATAGAAGATGGCTTGTCTATATTAAGTTAACTCATGGACTAGGAAATCTTATACTAAGGATGGGAATATCCATAAGGTATCATAGAAGGGTTGTGAAAGAGAAATAGGCTATTTCTAAGGTTAGGGAGTACCTAGGGAAGGAAATTACCTATATCATTGTATATGTACTAGACTAGTCATTGACACCTATAGGTTGGAAATAAATTACTTGGTTGGGTGGTACATTTGGTCATGATTGAAATGTATAGGGTTAGAGTAACCTATAACATTGGACTAGTCATTTATTGATGGCATTATCCTAGAATTGAGGTATATCAAATATGGGTGAACCATAGATTTTTGGCACTCTAGGTGTCTAGCATTTCTAGGGTTTTTCACCTAAAAGGAGAGAGAAAGAAGGCCAAAAAATAAGAAATTTCACTCAAATATGTAATTAATGATGATGTAATTCCTAAATGAAATTAACTAAATGCAATTGATTGAATGAAATTAATCTAAATGGATGTAAAACTAATATTTATGCAATGTTTGAAAACATAGTGTGATATGCAAACAACATGAAAAATTGAAAGTATAGAGATAAAACTGAGTGCACCTAGACTGAAAATGATGTTGTTGAGATTTTTGGAATGCTGATTGAAGTTACTAAAAATTCACTGTGGGATTCACCAAGGGTGGTGAATCAATCCACCTACAAGTGAAAACTGTTGGGAACAGGATTATGTCTATCGATATCCATAACAAAACATTGATTTTTGATCTCAGGTGGGACTTATTCGCCAAGGGTGGTGAATCATTCCACCCCTAGATTTCTATAAATTTAGGCAGCAACTCTGCAACACCAGATTTGGTAAAGTCTGAATGTTAGGTTGTCAAAGTCAATTTTGTAGGAAATGGATAGAAATCACTCAATCAAGCTTGAAATGATGACAAAATGACTTGGAGAACTTGGTTGACTTGATTCCACTTTTCAACACCTTTTAAACCTATTAAATATGCAAAACAAAGGCTACAAATACATGCAAAAAGGGGGAAAATGTTGGAGGGTTAGCAAATAGGGGTTTTCCTTGGTCAAACCCCACTTTGGTAATCAAACCCTACAGAAATAAATGAAATGAAAGAAAGATGATAAATGAAAAACATAAAAGATGTTGCAACTTACCAAGATCCTTGAAGATGTAAGTCTGAATCAATGTCAATGATTGCTCCAAGATGCTTTAATAATTGCTCAATGATGTGTTGCAAGATGCTTGAATGCTTGTGATTGTTGGATGGATTCTTAGAGATGTTCTTAGATTTGTTGGATATGTTAAAATGAGGTGAAAATAGCTTATTTATATCAATCTTGTGCCTTAGTAACCTCTCATACATCATCACAAGCCGACATCAAGTATAACTTTGAATAAATCTCGAAAGAAATTTGAAATATTTTGAATTTTGGAGCCAAGGGAGGCTCATTTGCCACCCATGCTGAATGGGTCCCACCTAGGACTTGTACTTAGGTGTCAAGAATTAAATGATATTTAATGTTATGTGTCAGGGTTATATTCAAAAATATACTTAAATAAAGCTTAGGAGTCTATAAAGGGGTCAAATAAGACATGAGAAAGATGTAAATAAGGGGAAAATGCCTAGAAAAGCATGAATCTTGATTACAAGACTTAAAAACACTTAAAAATAGGACTTATTGATGTGTCAAATGATGATTTTTAGGTGAATTATATTAAATAGAGTTTAGAATAATGTAGAAATGTCTTAAAACACTTCACAACACATTCACAAGACTTCAACATTTAAATTTTAATACTAAAATAAGCATGTTCAAGCCATGTTGTAACATACAATTGAGGAAAAACATGTAAAACATAGTGAAACAAGACCTAAAAGGCCATGAAAATGACAAGGGCCATTTTTCTACGACACATTTAGCCTCCACTTTAGTGAGAGGACAAACTTGCTTTGGACTCACACTAAAGTAGCCATGAACATTGAAAGGATAATGGTTCAAATGAACTTACGTTAGCAAGATGGAATAACAATGATCAAGAGGGATGATCAATCCCCTAGAATGAAGATCCCATGGCAAACCAACCATAAGAACAAAGCAATGCACAAGTGTTGAGAAATAAATGAAGCTTCGATCATCGATCCAACTTGTTGTGAATTAGATCTAGGAAAAAAAGAGAATGTGTACTCACTTTGGGCCCACAAAACTTCAAATCATCTGCGGGGTGAGAAGGGCCAAAAGAAAGAGATACATACTCTAGTTGGCATGCACTAAAAAACAAAAGTGACTACGGGGAAAATTAATGCCACTAGTTGGGCTTCCCACTAAACCATGCCAAAGTTATACCTCCTGATAACTTTAAAAAGGTGCCACAAAAAGGAAATGGTTGTCTGCTTAGCTTCATGAGACAAGCAAAACTTCATATGCTTAGAACTCATGAACAAAAATAGGATGGCACCATAGACATGAATTTTTTGTTATAAAAGGTGTCCAAACAAATAAGATGGCACCATAGGCATGCAAGTTGTGTCATGCAAGGTGGTTGAATGAAAGTGCAACAAATATAAAATACAAAAATTTAATGTGAAAGATTGTTCAAAGGAGTCTTGTTCAATTTGTGTGAGGTTAATCACCTAGGGAACATTGTTTATAATGTCTCCAAGAGAGGACCAATCAAAGGATAGTAAATTCACAACTTAGGGGATGTAGTGTGTTGCATCAACCACCAAGAGGAATGTAATATGCTAAGAAAGATCACACTTATGAAGGACATCACACCCAATGTCATCCATAAAGTAATGAACACATTATATAAACAAGGCTACTCTAGGAAAAAATAATGCAAATGAATTATGGTATTGTATGCCCCCCACTTTAAAGGAATTGCTACAAATCATTAGTGAGAAATTGCTTTAAAGTGGAAGAAGAAAAAAAAGAATGCAAAAGAAAAAACAAGACAAGAGAGCTAACTAGGAGAGCCCTATGCCAAGTCATATGTTTCAAAGTTAGGTTCTGTCATGTCAAGGAAAAATGAAAAGAAAGGAAAGAAAAGAAAAGGGAGTTGCCTCCTAGAAAAGAGAGAACACTAAACACATAAAGGATCTATGGATTTGGGGTTAGTATGTTCATTGCTACGATGTTTTTATGAAAGAGAGCAAAACTATCATCATTCCCCAAATACATAGAATGAGAAGAATGACATAGAGAGAGAGAAAACAAAGAAAAAAAGATTCATTTTGGGTCAACATGGAAGAGACATTACAGTCTCGATGCCTTTCATTGTCCCTAAAAGGAAAACACAAGTGAAAAAGACAAAAGCAAATGAAAAATCTTTTGGGTCAACATGAAGGAGACATTTCAGCCTCAATGCCTTATGTCATCCCCAAAAGGAAAAACACAAGAAAAATACAAAGAAAAAGAAAAAGAGACCTTATGGGTCAACATGGAAGAGACTTAGGGAATCTCTACGCTTTTCATCATCCCCAAAGGAGAACACAAAAAAAAAGACAAGGACCATTTGGGTAAACATGGAAGAGACATAGGGCATCTCTATGCTTTGTGTCATCCCCAAAGGAGAAACACAAAACAAAAAGGAAAAGACAATCAAAGTGAAAAGTAATGGATGACATATAGAAGAATAGAGATATGAATAGAAGAAGTGTACAAAGAGAGAGATAATATCAAACACACAATACAGGGAAATACGATACACACATAAAAAAGAATGTATAGGAAAAGGAAATAAAAAGGTTATCTAGGCAAAGGAAAATCAACCATCTAATAGGTCATCAACCTCCCAATCATGATCATCGAACTGTAAGGGTGGTTGACTATCCAATGGAGGAATTGCAAGTGCCAAGCTAGGAGAATCATCAGGTTGTGCACTTGGTATGAGAGATTTATCATATAAGCTCACAGAAGAGGAGAATAAAGCATTCAAATTATTGTGCACCTCTTCGTCAATTTTATCTATCTCTTCATCATCATCCTCATCAAGATTAATGACTACAAGAGGACGAAGAGTGATTTCCAAAGAGGGATGTATCAATAATGGTGGTTTTTGGGTAAGCTCATATTGTTATGATGGTGATGATGGTCTCTCTTGTGGTATGTTAGGGGGATTATTAGGAACTATTTCCATCAAGGGAGAAGGGTGGTTTTCTTTATTTGTTTCAGTTTTCATTTGTCTAGCGAGAAAATGATGACATCGTCGACATTCTCTAGCAGCTTGATTTCATCTAGTTTTATTTTGAATATGTTGGGGTGTTAAAGCGGATTGATCAACTTGAGGCTCCTTCATTTTGGAAGGAGATGGATCAATCTCTTTCTCCTTTGCTTTGTAAACTTTTTTAATTCACGGTGGCAACTTACCAAGATCCTTGAAGATGTAAGTTTGAATCAATGTCAATGGCTGCTCCAAGATGCTTCAATAATTGCTCAATGATGTGTTGCAATATGCTTGAATTTTTGTGATTGTTGGATGGATTCTTAGAGATGTTCTTGGATGTGTTGGAGATGTTAAAATGAGGTGAAAATAGCATATTTATATCAATCTTGTACCTTAGTAACCTTTCATACATCATCACAGGCCGACATCAAGTATAATTTTGAATAAATCTTGAAAGAAATTTGAAATATTTTGAATTTTGGAGCCAAGGAGGACTCATTCGCCACCCATGGAAAATGGGTCCCACCTAGGACTTGTACTTAGGTGTCAGGAATTAAATGCTATTTAATGTTATGTGCCAAGTTTATATTCAAAAATACACTTAAATAAATCTTAGGAGTGTATAAAGGGGTCAAATAAGACATGAGAAAGATGTGAATAAGGGGAAAATGCCTAGAAAAGCATGAATCTCAATTACAAGACTTAACAACACTTAAAAATAGGACTTATTGATGTGTCAAATGATTATTTTTAGGTGAATTATATTAAATAAAGTCTAGAATAATGTAAAAATGTATTACAACACTTCACAACACATTCACAAGAATTCAACATTTAAATTTTAATACTAAAATAAGCATGTTCAAGCCATGTTGTAACAGACAATTGAGGAAAAATATGTAAAACATAGTGAAACAAGACCTAAAAGGCCATGAAAATGATAATAGGCCATTTTTCTACGGCACAATGGGACTCACCTATATGCGATTATATGAATCACTGGAACCGATGAGAAATGTTCATGCATGGTAATTAGGTATGCAATTAAAATTGATATCTTCTAGGGACCAACACGAATGAACGAGGATTAATACTTGAAATTAGTACCAATTCTTATCAAAAAAATTATATTGAGTTAAAATATGAATTCCATTTTGGAAATAATCTTAGGATGGAAGAAATCCAAGTTGTGTATGTCCTAAAATAAAGGATATTTTTTCGCTAAACTCCTAACCATTATTACATGGGAATTAAAGATGGTGTGAGATCACAAAATTGGTTTTCACTTCATCAAATAATAGACTATTATTGGATATAAAAGAACCTATGTACCCAAAATTTTAAAAGATCTAGGAATGAAACGAGGAAATTAATGTCAAAGTTAGGATATTGGAATGGCAAAGTGAATTGTCAAATGAGAAACCACTATAACCTAGGAAAAGATAGAGTAAGAGGCTACACAAAATGTGGCAAGATAATGTCTAGTGTGCTAGGAAATGAAGACCAAATTTCATCATTAGTAGGACATGTATACTCTTGAGATTCTAGAGGAAAAGTGGTAGAACACAAGATAGATCAATCTATCTATGTCAGTAACACTAACATAATGTTCTAGTGGACAGACTCACCAAAGTGGTGCAGGGGCACCAAGGCATTTTATGTAAGGGTGGTCATTGATAGGTTTATTTAGGTGGTTTGAGTCATGTTTTCATAAAATAAGGTCATATAGAACATTAATAATGTAATTTGAGGTTTAGTGAGTTCATTTTGTTAAAGGTGTAAAATTTTACAAAAGATGTCAAAAGTTGCTATGTAAAATTGCAAAATTGAAAAATTGCAAAAAAAAGGCAAGTTGGAGGAATACCAATGGTCATTTAGTTCAAATGGTCATTGGAGTCAGTTTAGTTGGTTTTTTTTTGGAGGGAAAAATTTTATATATGTTGAGGAACTCGATATAAAGACTATTCATTGGTTTTTCAAGTGGAAACTCAATAAAAATCTTTGTTTTCTCTGAAATTCTTGTGTCTTCCTTACTATTACAGGCATGTACGGTACCATACCAGTGGTATATTGCTCTAAAAGTTAGTGAATTCAATAAGGATAGGAGTTAATATCAATTTGTATTTGGTTTGGCCTTTTTACATTAAATTTTAAGGATCTTATTCTCATTTTTCTGAGATTGCTTGTTATACCCTGTTTTAAGGGTTTATTTGTGAAGAAATGGCTATGTAAGCCATTCCACCCACTGTTTCCTTCTGTAACTTAGTGGAATGGCTCATTAGGGTGTAGGTTTGGTAAGTACATAGTTTCAAGAGTAGGGGAGATGATTGGGTGGTTTTGAGTTGTTGCCTTAGATGATACCTTATGTGTTTTGACCTAAAATGGTAGTTTTAAGTAAGAGTCTAATGAAACACTATTGGTAGAGGTTGTGTGATGGAATTTTGAGCATGAGAAGACATATTTAGGTGTGTTGAAGGTAGTGGCAAAGTTTTTGGAGGCTAGAAACATAGTTTTTCAATAAACCCTTCTCAAAACTAGTTAAAATGAGGAGTTTTTGATTTGATGACTTAGTGAGGGTTTACCATTCTAAAAATTGTTGATTAGGGCTATTTGACACATGTGGAGAAGGTCTGAGTAGTTTTTGTAATTGGAAAAGAGTTTTTGAGGCACTTGCTTTGGAAAACAGTCCTAATTGGCCTAGAGGGATAGCGAGACAATCCAATTTTGAGAGGGATGGTCCAAAGTGACCAAAGGTGTTTTTGAGGTATGTTTTAGAAGGCCTTAATGGGCATATATAAGTGTAAATGGTTTTTGCTTTTGAGTTATTTTTGAGGAGATCGCTCTATTTTTTGTGATTGGAGACCTACAAGCATAGTAGGCTGAAATTATGAAAATTTGATAAGGTAGGGTTTTGAAGGTTGCAAAGTTAGCTCAAAGTGCTTGAATTGTGATGGCTAGTTGATTGTCTCCTTGCTCCACATCAATTGGTATCAAAGCTTAGGAATTAGATCTTTTGAAGGAGAATTTGAAGAGTTGTAGTGAAAGATTGAAGGGTGAAAGGCAAGATCCCTCCAAAAGGAAAAAATATGGCAAAAGAAATGAGTGAATTGAAGGACAAGCATGCTAAAGAGATAAGGGAGTTGAAATAAATACTTGCTGATTTGGAGACAAGGAAGAGAAGAGATGTGAACATGAGCGATGAAAGTGATTCCGATGAAGAAGAGGAAGAAGAATTTGAAGATGTGGATGATGAACTGGATCCTGAAGACCAAAGGATGGCACAGTTGTTAAGGGTAGTCAAGAGTGATAAACATAAGGTGAAGATAGATGTTCCTCAATATGGAGGAAATCTTAATGATGAAGAATTGTTGGATTGGATTGCAGCTTTGGACAACTACTTTGAATGTGAAGATGTTCTTGAAGAACAGAGGGTGAAAATTGGAAAGACAAAGTTGAAAGGCCATGCACTTTTGTGGTGGGATTATGAGCAATCAGACAGAAGAAAAAGAGGTAAATCAAAGATTGTTTCTTGGGACAAGATGGTAGCCAAAATGAAAGGTAAGTTTTTGCCTTCTGATTATGCTATTTAGATGTTTAAAAAGCTTCAAGGTTTAAAGAAAAAATAAATGGATGTTAAAGGATATACTGAATAATTTTACAAGTTAAGTATTAGGTTTAGTCATAATGAAAATGAGACTGAAAATATTGCTAGGTACTTGGGTGGATTGAGATTTAATATTCAGGATGAAGTACCCTTGGAAAATCTAATAAGTGTTGAAGAATATTATTAGATGGCTATAAGGATAGAAGAAAAAGTGAAAAGAAGGCAAGAAAAGACAACTACAAGTAGAGGCAGCACTTCAAGAGGTAGGGGTAAATTTTCTACTTCAAGACCACCAAGTGAAGGCCAAGAAGATGCACATAAAGAACAAGGACAAATTGATGATCAACATGGTGGATTTAGTGGCTCTAGAGGTAGATTTGGAGGTGGAAGAAGTTAAAACATATTTTCAGGTAGATTTTATAATTGTAATGAGTTTGGTCATCCAACATACAAGTGCTCTGAAAAGCATGGTTCTAATTCAAGTGGTGGTGAAAGAAGAAGTGATAAAAGAGTGCAATTGGTTGAAGAAGAAGAATGTGAAAGTGTGAAGTCTCCTAGTCCTCTTGTTGCTCCAAAAGTGGGAGAATCTTTGACGATGAGAAGACAACTACTAAAGGAATCCAAGGAGAGGGAATCTACTCAAAGGAGGACCTTGTTCAAGACCACATGCAAATGTAAAGGTAAAATACTCAAAGTTGTATTAGATTCAAGTTCCACTAACAATATGGTGTCTAGTGAAATGGTAGATAAGTTAAATTTGGTGAAAGTTCCTCATGAAACACCCTATAAGGTATCTTGGTTGAATGATGGTTGGTCTCTCGTAGTTAATGAGAAAGATTTAGTTGAGGTTCAGATTGGAGGATACAAAGATAATGCACTTTGTGATGTTCTACCCCTGAGTTATTGTCATCTATTGCTTGGGAGACCATGGAAATATGATAGACATGTCATAGATGATGGAAGACAAAACACCTATCAGATTGAGAAGGATGGGAAAGCTTTTACTTTAACCCCATCGGTTGAAGATGTGAAGGAAAAAGGAAAGGTAGCACAAGTTATAATGATGGGGAAGAAGGAGTTCATAAGGTTTGAGGAAAACAAAAACAAACAATATGCATCCACTTCAAGGCTTGAAGATTGAAAGAGTGATGCAAGGTTGAAGGAGAGAGTTGATAGTTTGGTATCCAAGACTAAAATAGAGAAGGTCAAAGATGAATTCCTTGAGAAGACTCAAAATGAGTTAGAAAAGGGTGATGGAATTATAATTGGGATAGTATTTTGTCCATTGAACACAAGAGGAGTTAAGGGACAGTCAATCTCTATCACAACAAGGGTTCCTAAATCTAAAATTTAGATGTATGTCAATCTAAGAGGACAATGGCACTTGGGGCAGAGAGTCAATGGGTAAAGATGAAGGCAAAAAGTGAAGTGCACAAGGATATTTGGCAAGGATTTAAGCATGTAGCAAAGATGGAAAATAGGATCAGTCAAGGGACAGTGGATAAGGACATGTGTGTAGTTTTCAAAGTAGGTACAACACCATTGTATGATGGTGAAAAGGTTAGAGGATACTCAACTTGTCAGTGTGTAAAGATGGAGAACTATTCCAAGTCTAATGCATTTTAGTACTATTTGAATCAATGGCAAGGTGTACATGATGAAGGAGCTCTAGGAGGTCAAAGGCATAGAGTATGCAGAGGAGGACAAGTTGCAACACAATTTCCAAGAGACTTGGAAAATTTTCAAAGCCAAGTGTATGGTGCAAGGGCACCAAGGAATTTTATGTAAGGGTGGTCATTGATAGGTTGATTTAGGTGGTTTGAGCCATGTTGTCATAAAATAAGGTCATATAGACCATTAATAATGTAATTTGAGGTTTAGTGAGTTCATTTTGTTAAAGGTGCCAAATTTTGTAAAAGATGTCAAAAGTTGCTATGTAAAATTGCAAAAAAGGCAAGTTGGAGGAATACCAATGGTCATTTAGTCCAAATGGTCATTGGAGTCAATTTAGTTGGTTTTGTTTTGGAGGGAAAAAGTTTATATATGTTGAGGAACTCGATGTAAAGACTATTCATTAGTTTTTGAAGTGGAAGCTCAATAAAAATCTTTGTTTTCTCATAAATTCTTGTGTCTTCCTTGTTATTACAGGCATGTACGGTACCATACCAGTGGAATATTTCTCTAAAAGTTGGCGAATTCAATAAGGATAGGAGTTAATATCAATTTGTATTTGGTTTGGCCCTTTAATATTAAATTTTAAGGATCTTATTCTCATTTTTCTAAGATTGCTTGTTATACCCTGTTTTAAGGGTTTGATTGTGAAGAAATGACTATGTAAGCCATTCCACCCACTGTTTCCTTTTGTAACTCAGTGGAATGGCTCATTAGGGTGTAGGTTTGGTAAGTACATGGTTTCAAGAGTAGGGGAGATGATTGGGTGGTTTTGAGTTGCTACCCTAGATGATACCTTATGTGTTTTAACCTAAAAATGGTGGTTTTAAGTAAGAGTTTAATGAAACATTGTTGGTAGAGGTTGTGTGATGGACTTTTGAGCATGAGAAGACATATTTAGGTGTGTTGGAGGTAGTCAAAAAAAATTTGGAGGTCGAAAACATAGTTTTTCAATAAACCCTTCTCAAAACTAGTTAAAATGAGGGTTTTCTAATTTTGATGACTTAGTGAGGGCTTACCATTCTAAAAATTATTGATTAGGGCTATTTTACACCTATGGAGAAGGTCTAAGTAGTTGTTTGTAATTGGAAAAGAGTTTTTTAGGTACTTGCTTTGGAAAATAGGACTAATTGGCCTAGAGGGACAACGAGACAATCCAATTTTGAGAGGGATGGTCCAAAGTGACCAAAGGTGTTTTTGAGGTATGTTTTAGAATGCCTTAATGGGCATCTAGAAGTGTAAATATTTTGTTGGTTTGAGTTAGTTTTGAGGATATATGCTCTATTTTCTATGATTGGAGACCTACAAGCATAGTAGGCTGAAATTGTGAGAAGCTGATAAGGTAGGGTTTTGAAGGTTGCAAAGTTGGCTCAAAGGGCTTGAATTGTGATGGCTAGTTGATTGTCTCCCTACCTTACATCAAAAAGTAACCAACACTATTTGGAAACTTGATTATAGGATTTCGGTCCTAAATAATATATTGTGAGAAATAGTTGCTTAGTATTCATGAGAAGGTTATCTCAATTATGAACGAGCAAATAATGATATGGTTGTGTAAACCATGATCATAATATGAAACATTCAATTGAGCTAATGCACAATATATTATTATAGCCAATGGGTAAAAATGGTAAATCAAATCTTGAATGATTTATAAACTTCTAACATTGAGATTTAGACCATTACATGGAAAGGAAGGTTGGAAAATATATTGGCCTAAAATAGTCTTAGATATAGGATTAACCATAGAGTTGATGGATTTTCAAAAAGGAGTAATAGATCAAAGAGATTGATGAAACTTGGTTGATATAAAGCTTAAGTATGAAGCATTATCAAAATTTGACATGTTTCCAAGAGCAATGTTATGCTCAAGATGAACAAGTAATCAAGAACAATACTTTATGGTGAGGAAAATGGATGTGTAAGTAATGGACAGACTCAGTTTTTGAGTTGTCTAAAAGTATAAATACAAAAGGGGAAGGATGGGACCCACGGTGTAGTGCGCAAAAAATTATTATTCCTTTTCTATTTGGATTATACTAAGGATAAATTCATGGGCCAATGATTTTTGATCACTATGTCTTAGGTGTCATGTATAGTTACTATTGTATCTAGGATGTCTATATATGATAATGTAATAAAGCTCTTTGGGAGAGTAAGTATGTGTGAGGCATACAAGATTTCCCTATGTGATAGCAAGGGCACTTGATGCAAGGTCCAGGAAGGTCTAGGTTGCAAGGTGGGATGCGACATAGGATGAATGTTTTATAAACCTTAAGTATTTTGAGAATGGCGAGTAAAACTTTATTTGACTTTATTTGTGTGTTAAAGTGCTATAGAGCATCAAGGACGATGATACACAAGGGGGGAAGTATGCTACACCCCAATTGTGTAATTATTATTTACTATTACTATGTAGGGTAAAATGTGAATGTAATGTGAATTTTGGAGATGAATAAATTATGCTCATACCTTGTTATCAATATGGATGTTATCTCATTTGATGTTATCTCACTTGATGTTATTTCATGGGGAAATACTACATATATGTGAATGGATGGTTATTGAATTATTATTCAAACTTTGGAGATGTTTGTATATATTCCATATGTTGTGAACAATTGACTACCATGTGCATGTGTTAGTGGATGGAAGTATGTGTTCCATTCCTCCAGGTGGAGGGGAAGTATCACTCAAGAGAAGATCTTGGTCGAGTAACTGGTAAAAGTAAACTATTTGAGCATGTACACACACCACATTAGAATGATTAAGTTGAGTCAGTTTGTGGGTAGTTGGTAAGTCATCCTTAGCTAATATGTCTACATTTGTGAGTCATGTTTACTACTACATGCATTATTGGGTGAAGTTTATCTATTGAGATTTTGAGATCTTTCTTCTACTATTATGATTATATTGACAAGTGGGATGTACATGGAGTATGTGTATATATATGCACATACATATCAATGGGATCTAACGACATGTGTAGATGTACCACATATTAACACTTGTCAATATGATGGTAATTGTGAATGGATATATGTGAATCAAATGTGAACATATATATGTATATGTATATGTATATGTATATGTATGTATAGTATGTATATGTATGTATAGTATATAGACGTATGCATATGTATATGTATATCGATACACGCGTACATTGGCAGATGGACATGCCCATATAGATGTATCGATATAGATATACCTACATATATGTGTACATAGAAGCATATACATTTATACTGTGAAACCCAATCCTAGACCTACACAAAAACAACAAACAAATGACATTAGCTAGATTCAAATGCAAGACAAGATTAAGATTCCCCATGAAATCTATGAATAATGCTCAAAATAGGAAATAAAAGTAGGAACACAATGAAAAAGTAAGGAAATAGATTAAATCCTAATTAAGCATACAAACTCTTGATCCCATGGGGGAATTGGTGCCAATTTGATGTGGAAATTGGCCCTTTCCCAACTCCTATGCAAGCTTTGATGATTTGGTGATCATTGATCCACTTGGTGATTCCTTCAAATGAACTCCATGGAGAAAACCTACAATAACCTAGCTATGGCTTGATGAAATTGATGAAAATGCTAATGCTTGAAGATGAAAATGAACTATAGTAAGTTTGCTCAAAGTTTGGATGATAAAAATGAAGGATAACCTCTCTATTTATAGAGGAAATTGAAGAGAGAAGAGGCAAAAGGGATAAATATGGGATAAAAACCCAACCAATAGGAAGAAGCCACTTGTCATCATGTGAGTGGACAAAGGTGGAGCACATTTTGGCCAATGTGCAATTTAATGCAATTAGGTGGAATTTGAAAATAGTGAAATGACATGTTGGAGGGAGAGGCAAATGGAGTTATGTCCACTTGGCTCAATGCCAAAGGCTTGTAAGATGAAATTAATGCCTTGTTGGAAGGACACATCCCTTTGGAGGGAAATTTCAAATTTGGAAGAATATTCCTCAAAGATGCTATGTTGAGAGAAAATAAAGAATTTATAAATCAATTAAATTGATTTATTTGTGCAACTAGGAAAAGCTAGAGGATGTGACATGATTTAGAATTAGATTAACCATGATTTGATTAATTTAAGAGGAGATTAGGTGATTTGACTAATTTGACTTAGATTTATGGATTAAAATAAATCAAAAGGAGAGGAAAATGATTTAGACTTAGTTAAATAAATATTTTGATTTATTTAACCAAAGGGGGTGATGTTAGATTAAATTAGATAAATGTTTGATTTATTTAATTTAATAGGACTTTAGAGGTTTAATTAAATAAAATGAATTATTTAATTAAAATAGAGATAAAGGAATTAATTAAATAAAATGATTTATTTAATTAACGAGGAATAGTGACTTAACTAGATAAATTTGATTTATTTAATTAAGGGCAGAAAATCGATGAATTTAATCAAATAATGGTTATTTGATTAAATGATTAGACAAAGGGATGCTTCAGGACAAAGCGGTATTAGTTAAATCAGGATTAGTTGTGTAACGTCAATTAGTACATTTTACGTGTCTACATATACATATATATATGCATACATTCAATATAATGTTTATTATATACTATATTGTTTGTACTATATATATATATATATTAACGGTTATATATATACATATATATAATAATATATATTTAACATATTACATATGTTAATAGAAATCAATTATCACTTACTTTGATAGAAGCCGATTTATAAAGGTTGTTATAGTTGATAAAGACTATGATATTGGAGGTCAATTATAGTCACTATAGACTATGTTTCAAGAGGTCGATAAAATAGCTTATGACTATTTTGTGAAGTCATTTCTCACTCTTTTTGTCACGTGATATGAAACACGTATATTGCTTTTTGAGTTATTGTTTGATGTTGATGGACTTAGTCGATGCCTTAGTAAAGATTAGCTTTGACTTAGTAAATGAATTTGCTATGATATTTACATTAGTTGGAGACTTTGTCAAATGTATTCATTAGCTTAAGCCAACTCATCTCCTATGCAAGTTGATAATGCTTGTTGTTATGAATTAGTGGTTGACTCTTTCTTTTGGCAATGAAAGTGCACCAAATAAGAGGGAGTGTGGTTGAATTTGGCGCCACCTCTAGAAACCAAAGTGTTGTAGATGTCCACAATTCAAATTGAGCATATGCAAATTGAATAAGTCTCTAGATTGTTGTCAATAAGCAAGTCGAACTATAGGTGATTATGGTAAGTATTAAGCTAGGAATTTTCCACCTTTCTACTGTGTTTCATGTGTTGCTTTGCATGGAGCTTGTTGTCCATTAACATGACTAAACTTTAGGCTACGAGGTTACCAAGTTGCTCTATAAATAGCTAAACCATTTCATTTGGAAAGGATGCATTATTCCACAAGATTTCGCATCTTTTGCAATTACTTATTCTACATTATTTCTAGCCATTCTATGTTTTACATTGTGAGAGAGAAAGGGAGTGAGTTCTATTTAGTTTGTGAGGAAGTTGTTTTTGAGAGGATTAAGCTATCAACTTGAGAGATAGAGTTTATTTATGACATTCTTGAGAAGTTATTTATCAAGCTTGTTGATGTTGGAAAGGGTTGCATTGTTGTCATTTGTCTAGATAAGTGATAACATGCATGGGGATCTCTTCTTCTTTGTTAATTTACTTTTGAATGATGTGTCTTGTATGCATGGTTGAGATGTCTTTTCCAGTGTGTGTATTAGAGAAATTAGAGTGTCTTGAAAAGGTAAATTGAAGCTTTTATGTTGTTTTCATGATGTTCTTTTATGTACTCCATAGTAGGAGATGGGTGTTTATCATAAGTATTATATACTAGGTGTGATTGAACATGAAGGCACTTGCAATACACTTAGCTAAGTTATTTATTTAACTAGGAAAGCCTGTGTTTACTCCTAGGATAAATAGTCCAATATGGGAAGTAGCTTGTGTACTTACTTGTTAAGTAGGTTTATTCCAAGTTTGAAGGTTATTTCTAGGATAATAGAATATCCATTGAAGGAAAAACCTAGATTGTGTACTTACTTGTTAAGTAGGTTTATTCCAAGTAGATTAATATGGTGATAGGTTATCTCTGGGATGGACTATCCATTGAAGGAAATACCTATGCGTAGCTTAAGATAGCTTTAAGTCAAATTGACCCTAAGTAGTGTATGTGATAGATGACTTCATTTGAAGTACTGAATGGGAACTCTTTGGCCAAAGTAGTGTGAATGTCCAATACTCCACTCTACATTGTGTGACTACTGAAACTACACTGATAGTTCACTGCGATCTAGTATTACATGGTAGTTTGAGATTGTGGGATTACAAGGTTCTAGTTATGTAGGACACAACACTATGTTAAGTTGGTTATTGTTATCAAGTACTCTACAAATCTCTTCATCAAAGGGAAGGGCCATCTATTGAATGCTAGATGTGTGGGGGACTGCATTATGAGTCTGTGGTTGTCAAAAAAGCGCTTGAGTGATGCTTTTCCTCCATAGTAGGTGACAAAAGAACCAAGATTTGAAAGGAAGGATTATGGACCGTCTTACAACTATTTTTTCTAAAGCTCTTTGAGATATGTATGTAAATGTATGCTTTCTTGCATTGGCGTAACTTATAGAATTGTTTAAATGAAATGGAACTCATCTTTTATTATGTTATACATCTTGTTTTAAAATTATCAATAAAGAAAAGAATTATTTTATTGCAATGGCTTGTTACTTAGTTAATTTACTTGAAAGGTGAAAACTTAAGAATTTTTACTTCATTTAAGGGTCAGTATGTTACACCATTCTTGAATTTAATTTTAGATTAAAGACAAGGGGTTATTAGTGATTTTTTTTATATTTGGGATGATGGTCAATGTGCATGTGCAAGCAATTTTATAAGTTTTGCATAATAGACTATTTTTATCAGGTAAGTTGTAATTCCCTTCCACACTTTGTCCTAACCATGTTGTCATTTGAGGCTTGGTCTGTCCATTTGAGTTAGTTGCTTGATGGCATGTTCTGAGTGTTGATTATGATTGTGCTTGGTTAATATTGAAAGGCTTTGAAATTTAATGACCTTGGAATAATTAAATAAAATATTATTGATGATCTAATTGGTTTAAATAAATTAAAATTTATGACTTGATAAAGAAATATTTAAATTTATATATATATATATATATATTAATTATTGTATTATAAGTGAAATTAAAAGGGAAAGATTAAAACTAATTAATTAAGTAAATTAAAGAAAGTGCATGTTAGCGGTTACACTCTTAATGGAGCCAATTAAACTAATTGCTAAATAAAAATAAAAGATTATAATGTGTTGTTGCAAATAAATATATTTTAATATTAAAATAGAATAAGTTGTAGTGGAGGTTATAAATGATAATAAGTGGAAGAAAATGTGGTAATAAATTAAAAGCAGTTTTCTTCTATTACAACTTATAATTAGAAATGGCAGTCATGACAATTAATAAATTAATGAGAATCTTCTACAACTTTTGACTTTGAAATAATGGGTTTTTGGGGAAATATATATTATCTCCTATTTTTCTTTTTGGAGAGTTTTCATTTTGGCTTCTTCCCGTGAATATCTTTTTGGAGGTTTTTGGGGCTTTTGAATGGGGGAAGAAAATCCTATAAAAAATTTTGGAAAGTTTTTTGAAGAGTTGGAGTTGTAGATTCAAGGAAGTTGAAGCTACAAGCTAGGAAGCCTAATCTTGGAATCAAATCTACAACCATGCTTTAAATCAGGTTCCACTCTTTTGTGATTTTATTTCTGTTTGATTTTAAAGTAAAAATTTGAATGTTGCGCTGTAAGAAATCAAAATATTTTCTTGTCAAATGAATGAGAATTCTATTATCTATTGTTTTCTAAAGTCTCTCTCTCTCCTTCTCTTTGAGATTTTTTTTTTGGATCCCCATACTATAGTTTTTTGATATTTTCTCTTAACATTATACTCTACTTTCATACTATATTGTTTACAAAAATACCCGATAAGCTGCTTCTCATGGTTGTATTTAAATAGTCTAGTTTCGTCATCCATAACTCCTTTTCTAAAAATTGGGTTGATAATAAATTTAAAGGGTTTCTCTGAGTTGAAGTTTTCTAACTTTTATCCAAGAATCTCAAATACCCAGGTTGTATTTTATGAGTTATGCTTGAAACACGGGGCTATTGTCAAGCTACTCCCTCATGGTTGTATTTCATTAATAATAAATATATTTTATATATAGAGTTAAAAGTAAAAGATTGGCTTGCTAGTATGTGATAGGTTTTGAGATAAATGAAGAAATAAAAATTTCAAGAATTAAAATAATAATAATAATAATAAATAAATCAGGAAAGTATTATCTTAATTGGGAAGTGTTGATGGTGTTTTATGTACAGCAACAACTCAGACAGAATGTGAAATCCTATCTCTCTTGAAAAGTAAACCCCTCTCAGCAAACTTTGAGAGATAACCCCAAGGTCTCTAATGTCAGGTCTTGACAATGCAGTGGAACAACCTAGAGATAATATGAATATTGTTGGTAATCACAAAGGGACCTTACAAATAAATATTGGATCTTTAAACTTATCATATTTTGCAATGTATTGATACTTGAAATTCTAATTCTAACCCAGATTCAAAGAAATAACAAAAGATAAGGATTTAAATGAGATCTTAAGATTAAAATTACTCTTAAGATCAACAATGCAAATGATAAAATATTTGAAATGGACCAATCCCTCAAAATTAATTCTTGCTTAACCCATATTTCATCTGCAATCTTCTAAAGAACTAAAGATTTTTAGATCATGATACATTCACTCAAAACAACCCTTTTTTGCAACTGAAATGAATAAATACTCACAATTGAACTAAGAACATAAATTTAAGGTCTAGGCTAACTTTACACAGCAACTTACACTCAATAAGCTACTAAAAGTATGGACCAGGGATTGCTACAAACACTTCAAACACCAAACCATAAACACCATCAAATCATATCTAACTCTAAATCTAACATATATCAATTTTATTTTTTTTCAAAGCAATCTTAAAATATGGAATAACAAGAACCATGCGAGATAAACCAACACAAGAAAGAGCACCAAAACACAATGTCTTTACTTGTATTGAATCACTCAAAAGTTGCAACAATTCCAGTATTCAGTATTACAACACTTGCTTTCAGAATAAATCAACTTCTAGCTCTAGCTATTGCTCTATCACTTTACTTTCTCTAATCTCTAACCCTTGCAAATGAGACAAAATACCCTATTTATGGAAATTTTACATTAGGCTGGTCCAATTAGGGTTACAAAATGGGTGGCCCAAAACAAGTCAGCTTAAAACTTCCTTCAATAAAATAATATTTTTGGCATTTAATGCTTGAGACTTCTTTCCAAGTCGGCTTGGATTCTCCAATGTATAATGATCCAATGCATGTAGAGGTCGTGTAGAAAACTCTAGATTTGATGTAGTCATGTATTAACTGGCCCTTTGTCCTTATCCTGACCCAATTTATCTTGCACCTTAAGAAAGATTCTATCAAATTCGACCAGTGGTGGAGTGATTAATAATTTAAATCTTCTTTCAATTGATTTAATCTCCTCCCTTGATCCTTTAATGACATTGTCCCACTCTACCTTAAGATCCTAAAATTTCTCCAAAATAGCAATATAGGTAGCTGAATCATCCAAATGGTGGGCAGTGATTAGGCCATCATCAATTGGAGCATAAACTTCATGCCACAATTTTCTCAATTGTTCCAAGCTTAGGTTTTTTTATGCAAACTTCTTCCTTCCGGTCATTACTTCAAAGAATGAGATGCATCTATTATAAATGCCATTCAGTGTATTCACCACATGTTGACCCTATTTATGAATTTTCTTTAGAACACTTTACTTGATTTTTAGGGCCTCATACCACTCCCAAGGCTCTGAAACCTTTGAAGAAGGCAAGATTCCATCACTTATTAATCTTTCCTCAATATAATCCATGATTGTCTTCGTCTTCTATAGGGGAAGATCTACATCATCTTTATCTTGTGCCAATAAATTCTACAACCACTCAAATGATCTATGTGCATCTCCATAGGTTGACAAAATTTCCTTAATCATGTTGCCTCCTTTGGGCACTACTCCTTGTAACCATTCATGTGTAACCTATGTAGAAGTTTTCATCTTTTCAAGCTCACTAACTGTCTCCTTAGGTAAAAAACCTCATGTTGATGAAGAAGAACCAATTTGGCCAATGGACTGTAAGGGTTTCATGAGATTTTGTAGATATTTCTTTAACTCTTCATTTTCTTTCTTCAATCTTTCCTTGGCTTGTACTTCTTTCTTCAATCTTTCCAAAATTGTAGTAGTAGACCCCTTGAACTCTTCTACTTCTTGTACTAGAGAGGTAGGCCCCAAATTTATTGTTTGAATGTTGTAATCTTGATGAGTTACCTCATCGTTATTCTTGTTTGATGTAGGAGTGGAAATATGAATTACCCTATTGTTTTATTCATCCCTGTCAATTCTGGAAATAGTTTTGGCCTTCTTTTTTTTATCTTTTCCAATTTTAGCCAGTAAATCATCCCAACTCAAAGGAATATCATCTACAACTTCTTTCCTACTTTTTAATTCCTCATCGAGTCAACTAGGAGTAGAAATATCTGACTATTACTCACCTTGTTTTTCCTTTTCTTGTTGACCAGAGGAGAGGTCAACATTTGAACCATGCACCACAAAAACTTCTTCACCTTTATCATCATTTACTTTATCTTTATCCCTATCTCCCTCTGGATTCTCATTCTTTCCTTGCCATGTATCTTTGTCACTTCACGAATTGGAGAGGGGGTCCTTTGATGCATCTCTTCTCTCTCCAAGGATTTCTCTCATTTATCCTTGACAGGTGAATCTTCATTTGATGCCAAAGAAGATTGCAAAATTCTATCAATATTTGCCTCCACACTATAAAGATCCCCATCCTTAAATTCTTTTGTGTCATCACCTTGATGGATATCACCAACACCTGCATCTGTTGGCTCCCTTTCTTCACCATGCAATTCCTGAGTAGAAGGAGAAGCAGAAGTATCCTCTTGTTGTTGTGTAGCAGAGGGAATCATGGAGGGAACCTCTTTTACTGAACTTCCCTTAGGGGATGGAGTTCTTGTTTTCTGTATATAAACCTATGTTTTCTCCCTAGAACTATCAACATTTACCAACAGTGGTCTTGTCTCATCCTCTCCCCTAGGAGGCTCATTTTTCTTCCTTGATGTTCTCGTTACTCTTCTCCTTTTAAGCACAAGGGAATCATCTTTTTTTCCCTCTTCCTCATGTTCCTCTTCTTGAGCAGATTCCTTCTCTTTAGAGGTAATCCTTCTCTTCTTTGCAATGGGCTTTCTTTTCTTTTCTTCCCCAATCTTTGTTTGATCACCTTTGATCTTAATTTTAAAAGGGGAACTCATTGTTTCCTTTCCTTTTGGGTCCTGCTCCTCCTCGGAAGAAGACTGAGATTCCAGGCTTCCCATCAAGTCATAAGTATACTATTTCCCTTCACTATCCAGCTCCCAAATCTTATGCTTGATCCAAAACTTAGTGTATTTGATTATAGGGGCATTGATTTGCTCCAATTCTATTATTTCCTCTTCCATCCAATCAATTTTGCCTATAGGTTTATCTTTAACTAGTTCATAATCATGACTATGTATAACTTCTCTATCATCATCAATTTGATCTGGAATGGCCTTGATACTGTATAATCTAATCAGTTCAGCAGAAACCTGGAGAACTTCTTTAAGACTTCAAATTCATCTTTGCAATTGGCCCAATAGTCTTCAAAGTCATCTTTATGTCTAAATTCCCTGATGGCTCTCTTTTGAGCCTCACCTGTTTTGTCAAATTTGGGCCTCTTAGTATGTAAAGACAGGTTGAAAGTTCCCATCTCTTCTTCAGAAAATTGTGTTGTGGCCAAGGAAGGGAAAGCCTCATGACCTCCAATCCTTAGTGGGAATTCATTACCAAAACCAGTCTTGTGCATATCCTTTTTCACAATTGCATCAAAGGCACAAATTTTCCTTGTAACCTCCAAAAGATTGATGTGATCTATAGGATATCTAGGCAATCTTTATGGAGCTCTTGGACAACCCTCAATCCTAATGTAATAAAATGTGGGAAATTGTATAAACCATACTCCAAACTTTTGAATCAATTCCTTGGCAACATCAAAAATTCTAACATGCTTGCACCCTAGAGCAACCTTGTGATGTACATGGTGAATGTATCATTCACCCTTCTATAGCTAGGACTATCCAAATGTAGTTGAGGGTTGACTTCATAAATCACATCTTGGCCAAAGACCCCTTAAGTGCTCAATCCCTTATATGGATGGAGCCTTGCCAAGGCATAGACCAAATAAGATGTCATAGTGAAAGTCTTGGTCTGCAATACATTGGACAATTGCCCATGAATTATCTTGCTAATTTTTCCCATCCAATGGTAGTCTATACCTTCCTCTGTTCTCACTATCACATAGAACATCCAATTTTCAAACACTCCTACACTCTTCAATCTCATCACTCTATTGAGATGAGTGATTGCATCATAGTAATATGATTTAAACTTAGCCCTAAACAACTATTTTGGCAACTTAGAAACATATGCCTTTGGTTTCTCTAGCTAGGAATTAATAACCTCCAGAGCCTTATATGTATCTTGCTCATAATGTTTCTTGGCTACATCAATATCAAATTACACAACATGAGATTGGTCTGGCATGTCAAATGTTTGGGAAACTAAGACAAGAGAGAAATTTTCAAGCAATCTTCCCTGTGGACCAATTACTCTTTGTGTACCTTGATCATAGTGTTGAGCACATTCCAATACAAGCTCATAACATTGCACTAAGGAAAACCAGCCACATGAGCCAACCTAGAATCTCTCATTCTCCTTACCAAGATAGTAGGGTCACCAGCTGCCATCCTTGCCTTGAATTATTCATAGTCCCACTTTCCCACATTGGTGTCAGACACCTCCAACTAGATAGAAACAAGTTTACTCTCATGAATCTTGCTCTTCATATCCAGCTTAATCCTTTCAGCATTTGAAATAGGATCTCCCTCAACATCAAGATCCACTTTCTTGCTCATACCCTTGCCAGTAACAAACTTGCTTGATTCAGCCTACACTCAACAAAAGGTCACAATCAATATCCATTATGACACAAAATTTTAGGTTATCCCATCATAAATAACACATTAATCATCTAAATAAACCCAAATAATGATCATAATCTCTTAAAATTTGACAAACATAACTCTGGTATTTTCACCCCTTTGCGGGAATCAGACCAAGGAGGAAATTTGGGAATTTCATGACTAGGCAAAAATTAGCAAAGATATCATAACTCTCACATTTATATGTATTCTTGAGTAAATGACAGGCGATAGAAGTTTCAAAGATTTCTAAGTGTGAAGGAATTCCATGAAATACCTAAAATCTCTAAAAGTCTCAATTTTTCACAATTTTTCCCAAATTGATTGAATGATCATAAATTTGGGATTTGGCTTAGATTTTCATTGGCTTCAAATTGTTCATCCTTGATTTAGACCAATAATTCATTCAAACATAGATCAATTAACCCTTTAGCAAGAAATTTAAAATGCGTAACCCTAGGGTTCCGCCATGGATAACCAATCAAAGATTCAACACACTCATTCATTTAATCTAATCATAATCAATTATTCAAAAACCATCAAAGGCAAGTAATGATCAGATACAAATGGAAAATAATAGCTCAAACTCGCACTCAGATTATCAATACCTCAAACACCCAAAACCCTAGATTGATCGAACCAAATCACCATGACACACAACCAAATTCAAAGGAAAAATCGAGCAAGGATTGGCATTATCAAAACATAAATTTAATGGAGAATTGCAACATCAACACTTAGGGGAGGCATCGAAATGAAAAGGGAACAACCCTAGTTTAATCGCAAACCTCCAAATACATAGAAACCCAAGCAAAGGATACAAATAACACCATAAAACCATACATACTTGCCAATCAAAAGCAAAGGCATCATGCACATACCATGGATAAATCAAAACTCAAAAGGAAAATTACTGGTAGCAAGATTCAAATCCCACACAAATGCAAATAAAGCCAAGAAAACACCACCAAAACTAGCAGTCTGCAGCTCCTGCAATCTAGTTCACACGCAGCTCCCAAGGATCAAGCTCTTTAAATTCATTGTGAGACAAATAACACCAATTTACCAATAAAATCCCTTACAATCCCATTAAATGTAAGCTACATCATTCGTATGACAGACATAAATGAGCTGAAATGACAACATAAAACCTTACTTTGGGGGTTCGAGGGGATGACGGAAGTTGGGGTTTTGAAGACTCAATGAAGTTCGAAGGATTCCACCAGATACAGAATTACATGAAATGTTGAAATATCTAAAAAAACAGCATAAGCAATAACCTTTGGGCACTTGAGATACTAATAAAAATCACATATTTCCACATAGGGAGGAAATACCCGAGATCTATGAAAAACCTGGAATTTACCCTTAACTTAGGATTTTCAATAAACCACCTCAAGAGATCACTTGCACAGGATAGATAAGAATTCAAGCACATTTCAAAGTGGCTAAAGCTTCACAACCAAAGGGTTACAAGCACCCAAAACCAAAAAGAGGGTATTTAAAATGTACGTTGTTAGCTTATTGGATTTAGATTGGTACCAATCTATCATCTTGTAATTCTACTTAAGTTCTTAATTGTTAAATTGTTGTGTATCACTACTTGAGTTGAAAATGCCTTCATGGTCTTGGTTAATGGATTGTTCATGATTGCTTGCTTATGGTGAGGTTGCTTTAATAGTGTATTTCATGGTTGCAATGTTTGATAGTTTCCTTGTGATGAATTATGTGTGCAAATTTTGGAATCTAAGTTGACTTTGGTGACCAAGGTTGATTTTTGAATTGAGTTGTGAATTGTTTGATTACTATTGTTATAGTGGTTGTTGATTTTGTTAAAATTTTCATTAGCCATATTGTGAATTTTTTGGTTCAGTGACTGGGCATTATGTGAGGAGAAAATAGAGATCTCCCTTAGATGCCCAGTTGGTTGTTTTTATAACTGATTACTGTGTTTGACTATGTATGATAGGAGAATTAGAAAACCAAATAAGAAAAGGGTGATATGCTATTTTTAGAAAGTTGGGAGATTTGAATTATGAGTTGAAAAATTTAGAAGAAAGAATTTTGCCTACCAATTTTTGTTTATAGATATAGATATAGTTAATTATGTCACTGTTGTAACTTAGAATGGTTATTTGGGTATTTAAATGTTAAGGAAAGAAATAATAAACATAATTTATTTATATTGTCCTGCATTTCTAGGTTATTAATACTTTGGTGATTGTTTTCAATATTTAAAAGTTAATAATGTAGATAGGCCTATGTTGAAAATTGGTGAAATTGTAGATTTGATAAACAATTTGATTAAATATATTTTGATAAATGAAGGGATTTTTAAATGAATGAAATTAGATGATCTTTGAGTGTTGAATTCCCTTATATTCATTTAATAGATGTTTTGTAAGCTCTTTGGTTGGATAGTTATTTAGAATACCTGTGTTGTTATCTATAATTGTTTTATAATTGTGAGTTATGCTCCAAATAGGGTTACATGGTTGCTTGATTGTTTGTTCATGTGAATCAAGTTGTGATTACCTTGTGGTTGATGGATGTTGGAAATATTTTTGGTTTTTTTTGTGTTTGGTTTTGTGATTAAGCTATTTCCAACTGTAAGTTTGTTGGATGAATCCTGGTAGGGTATCATGAGAGGAGAAAATAGAGGTCTCCTTTCGATACCTGGTTGACTTTGTATCAAATTGATTATGTTAGCCTTGGTTGAATCTGAAGATTCTTTATTTGGAATCTTGCCACTCACTATTTACATTTGTTGATTCGTTAATTATTATTTGACTATAGTATTTTGAGAACTTGTTGATGTAGCCTTGGGGAAACTACTGTGTTGGTGATTTTGTCTTCTAGAGGTTAGAGGGGATATGGTTTCTTCTTGCAAGAGTTGGAATGGGGGTTCGGTGACCTAGGAGGATTGCCTTGGGTAACCCATACCAGACCTGATGTGATTATTTGAGTTTTCATGTTGTTTCACTTAATGATGTGTGGTTTTATGATTTTGAAGAT
This sequence comes from Sequoia sempervirens, assembly GCA_007258455.2. Classification (NCBI taxonomy): domain Eukaryota; kingdom Viridiplantae; phylum Streptophyta; class Pinopsida; order Cupressales; family Cupressaceae; genus Sequoia; species Sequoia sempervirens. The sequence continues at coordinate 66,489,082 of VDFB02000013.1, read as the reverse complement.
GATTGACTTTTACACCCAGATTGTGTTGATGTGGTTTTGAGCCTTACAATTGAATGTGGTTTTTCTACTCTAAATTTCTAGTGTGAGATGGTGCTTGCCTCACTTGGTGCAGTCATTTTGTTTGGATATGGTTATTGTGCAAGTTTCCTTTCCTATTGTGTATTTGAGATATTGTTGTTAGTCAGGGGAGTGGCTCTCAATGGGCATCTGGTGCCCAAAGTGGTTGGTCCAAGGTAACCCTTGGGATTTTAATCAAGTGATAATTAATTAACTAGGGGGTTGAGTAGTATCTCACATTAATTTAGATAATGTAGCCTCACTCATGGGCCCAAGTGCTCTTTTAGGCTTGGGATGAGTGGGAAGGCCTGGAATGGCAAGATCAACTGCCTTGCCTCTGCATAATAATCTTGCAAGGTAGGTTGATCTTGTATAGCGGCATGGGGGTTCGGCGGTTGATAAAGGTGGCTAGGATGAACTAGTAGCCTAGGAAGGTTACACCTGGGTAACCCATAGCACCTATGCGATGACACTCCACCCTTTAACAACCTTGTATGCTTTTGTTCCCCTCTTTTTGTTGCTCTTGAGCCTCTGGAAGCATATGTTGGCATATGTATGTTGATGCTTTGTTATGTTGCCTTGTGTTGGGTATCTCTTATGTTGGTCACATCTTGTGATGGTTATTTCTTGTGCTGAGGTTACCTTATGTTATTGTTGTTCTTGATGTGAAGCCTTGTAATCCTTGTTTTGGTTGATGGTAATCGTTGAGGTCCTTCTTGTCATCTCCTAGCACGGGGGGTGGACCTTTGGGTCCACGTGATCGAGTGGAACGTGTTATGCACCTCATTGGGTCCCCAACCATTGATTGAGTTGTGAAGAGTTAAATCCAACTACTGTGACACCAAATATATTCCAACACTGATCCAGTCTTCCTAATTTGTACTCTCACATATCATTGTATATTCTCTGTTATTATACTTTTCTCGTACATGTTGGGAAGTATTATTGTAATGATGTAATCATTGAGCATTGTAAGTTCATGATATTAATGTATTGTCCATGTTCATGTTATCTTATGGTTAGTGGTATATTTCATGTAATGTAAAGATGTTGATACATATAGTAATGTAGTCATGTAACCCCAAGGGACTTGTTATATGTTGTACATGTATAGTTCCATTTCATGTGAGGTATGTTATTATTATGTTGCATATTTGTTACTTTAAAAGAAAAAAAAATGTGCCATAAATGTTAGTTGTGGTAGTTTCCTTTGGGGTTGTGTGGTGGGGCATTACATAAGCAGTGTTTTAAAAGAGTCTAGATCCTTGTACAAAGAGAAAGATTGAACATGCAATACAACTATCATGCCCACAAACAAAATATAGCAAACAATTTTTTTTCAAGAAAACACTTTGTATTATCCTTGAACTAAACCTACCCAATAAACTTTGACTACAACAACTCAACACTCCAAACCAAAAAAAACACTTTCATTAATCTCCAAGTTTAATGGTGGCTACAATACCCCCTTAATACCTTGGGGTAGCGCTTGAGGAATTATACTCATTAATGAAGGATATTATCTTGAGTGTTGGTGCCAAGGGTACCCTAGATAATTTTGAATGTATTTTCTTTTCTTTAGTTTTCACGAGACCATGAGTGATAATTGGATTTATACAAAACACTATCATTAAGAGTCAATGGATTCAATATCTGTTATTATGCATTTTTAAAAAAAAATTATGTAAGACAATGAATATCTTATACAACCTATGTTTAATGATATCATAATATTTTTATGGCTTAAGGACATTGTATCATAATATAGGTGGCATTCAACATTTGAATGTATTGCTACAATAGACCAACTAATTCAATTGAAAACATCGGCTCCATATGTAATGTAACATATTAATTCAGCCTAATATAAATTCTTCACACGATTACATGATTTATTTGACTTGATCGTGACTAAGTAAGTCCATTTTCATGAATAAGGGTTTAACTCCTTTAACGTGCTCCTTCTCAGAATTTGCTTAGTGTTTCTCCTTCTTCTACATGAGAAAATATTTCTTCAACAACCTACAACACGGGTGAATCCTGCTTCAAGGTGTTGGTCATATGCCATATATGAAGCCTCCCTTAAATGAATAGTAATAGAAAACCCTAAGTTTTTCCACCCAACATGAGTGAAATCTTTCAGCTCCTTCCAAAAACAAAAGACTTTACTTTTTTCCTCTTTCAATAATTTTGGTGCTCCATTTTCATTTACATTTTGAATTTGTAAGACCTTTTAAATAATGTTTGAGACTCTTTTCATTAAAAAATAGGCTAACAATGGCATGATGGTGATTGGGATTAGATGGACTAATTTAGGTGTATATAATATTAGAGCTTGGTATTACTATTTTTTTGTGAGTTACATTGTTGAAGGCTTAACAAGTTTGTGAAGCACAATGTGGAGGCACTCTAGAAAGGAGGGGACGTAAAGTTTAACTTGATTTATTTTATTAGTTTACTAATATTTTCTTTTCTAGCCCTATTTAATTGTGCAGAAATCTAAGTTTTAAGGTTGTTGTAATCTTAGTTGATAAGATCTCAAATATTTTTTTCTAATTTATGTATTAATCTTTCATTTTTGTGTTTTTTGCAATAGCAATGTAGATCTGTAAAAAAAAAACATTATTTTTGCATTTTGTATACACATGTGCATGTCAAAATAGTTTTTAATAGTAATTTTTTTTAAAGGATTTTTCCCTAGTTTAGAAATATTTTCTTTTATCAAAATAAATCAAAAAATTAAATTATTTCTTTCAAATTTTTTGTTTTAATTTTTTTCTTCTTCTAAGATATATATAATATTTCTTTTTTTACAAATTAAAAAAAAATCATCCTTGTTTTGAACTTTGATCCTTTATTAGTCAATAGGCTATATATAGAGTGAACGTTCAGCTAAAACCTTTCTCATACTAGTATACAACTCTTTTTCTTCATATATAGCTCCCATCCACCACCAGTATACAACTCATTTTCATTGATATGCCACTTTTGTCCATTACTGATATACTTTTTGGTAAACATGTTTTAATTTATTCTGTATATTTCATGCTTTCTCGGGATGCCAATTTCGTTGAATAAATGCATCACAGTCAATTTTTTAAAGACCTGTCTATAGCGTAGAAAGATAAGAGTAAAACTATAATTAAATCCCTAGAAGAGTCGAAGAATCAACTTAAACTTTATTTATTGTTTAATAGAGGGCAATAGCAAGATTTAATTTTAATCAACCAAACTAAACTTTTAAAAAAGAGGGGTAAATTTTTTATTGAATTCAAGAACCAATCATTACATAGGGATCAAGGAGCCAAAAGGATCCCAAGAAAGGATAAAGCAAGAACACCAAACCCAAAAAAATACCATCACCCACACAACCAAAAACACCTCAACCTTCCAAATCATCATCAAAGACCTTCTCTAATTCATGACAGTAATCAAGGGGTAATTGTCCCCAACCTTCAATTCTCCAACCATCATCCTACTCTGAGGCCCACTTGGCTGGACAATCCGCAGCCCTATTCCATTCACGCAGAATGTGGACAAAGGATACCATCTCCATCATAGAGCACCTCTGCAAAATCTGACGAACAACCAAAGCCAACTGCCAGTCAACATTAGTCACCTTTCACTCATTCAACAAATTAATAATTATCTGTGAGTTAGATGCATAGATAATCTTATGCCAACCCAAAGCACAAGCACACTTAATAGCCCAGAGAATCATCAGCCCCTCCATAAAGTTGTTAGAATGCCACCCTTTATGGAAGGAAAAGAAGAAAATAACCGCACCTGAACAATCTCTACCAATACCACCAATCCCAGCAGGCCCAAGATTACCCCTGAAGGAACAATCAGTATTGATCTTCAAGGTATCCACTGGAGGGGGCAGCCATCTACCAATCCTTTGAACCTTCTTTTTCACTCCCCTACCTCTTCTAACAAAATCAAAGGTCGGCGACAATCCTTGTAAACCCAATCTAACCACAATCTTAGCATCCTCCCTATCCAAAGGAAATACCACTTCACATTTAGCTTCCACCGTCTCCTAGATCATACCCACAACTCTAAGCTAAACTTGTAGCACCATCAACCTATCCCCATAAAATATCCTATGATTCCTTTCCAGCCAAATCTACCAAAGAATGAAAGAAGGACCAATACACCACACAATCTAAAGAAAAGAAGCCAACTTAGGCAGTCTACCCAAACTACTCTAGAACTCCACAAGGGAAGAAGCATGAACACAAGGATGCTTCCAAATACCCCACCAATAATGCCAGAGTTATATAGAAAAGGGACACCAAAAGAACAAGTGGGAAGAATCCTCCTCACAACAGCCACACAAAACACAGATAGAGGTGCCTTGGAATCCCTACTTATGAAGATTATCCCAATTCAAACACTTATTCTTGGCCAAGGTCCACAAAAAGTAATTACATTTAGGCCAAGAAAACTTATTCTGCACCTAATTCCACCAAGGGACCTCCACCCCACCAAACTTTTGGGCTAAAAATTCCTAATACCCACTAGCCACAGTGAAAACTCTCTTAGGATTTAGGACCCAAGCAAGAATATCCATATCATTAAGGGAACTACATTGTCTACTAGCTAAAATTCAATTCAGCTCAACACAACCCTCCTCTAAACCAACAATAATCCAATCACCAAGATCCTTCTACCCTACCACCTCCAATTTCCCACAAGGGTAGGAAGACTTAAAATCAATCACCCTGGACCAACCAGCCTCGAGGAAGAATTGGCAAAGATTTAATAAATTAAGATATTAGCAAAGGATGGGGGGATAACCATCCCAAGAATTAGACCAAAATAGAGCCTCATCCCCCTATTATAGATTCAAAATAGACCTTGATTAGTGTCACCCCTTTCTTGAGCGTTCCCCAAATTACAGAACCTTTCCCCACTAGAGGATACCTAGGAATCTCCTCCTTCAGAGCCCCCTAAAGTTACTTATGCGACAAAACCCTAGCCCATATATGATCTTGTTCCAAGCACCACCTCCTATACAACTTTGCAACCAATGCCAATATAGACAAAGACGACAAACGCAGACCAACACCCCCAAACTGCTTCAGCCTACATACAATATCCCACTTGATGAGGCTCCATGTTAAAAATTGAAGGTAAAATTGTAGCTTAAAACTTCTAAAACCTATGAGACTATAGATTTAATTAAGTGTTCTTTGTCACAATTCTTTGTGTATGATTATCTGTTTAGATCAATTTTATCGATTGTAGAAAGAGACAGAAGATTGTAGAAGAATGAGACAAGAAGATAGAAGTGACACAACATATATGTGGAGAAACCCTTTTGGGAAAAAAATGCACCACTAGAATCAATAGTGCTTGTATTATTTGACCTTAGAACAAGATTGCAATAACTTTGTATCAATCCTTGATTGGTATGCTTCCTTTCCTTCAACAGTCCTTCTTCACAACCTACAAATAAACTCTGATAGAACTCTCTTCAACTTGTTGCAATTAATAGATAATTATGAACATTGTAAACTCCAAAGAGTTGAAAATTACAAGAGGATAAAGCTCATCACAAAAATCTATGCCTATATTGGGCAAGTAGAGTTCCTCCATGAAATCCAAAGTCAAACCAAGTCCTTCCTCAATTTAGGTGCCTCAAACTGAAGACTTAACTGATTGTTGTTTATGAAGATATCTTGCAAGCATCACCTCAAAGTTGGCCCTCAAGAATGGGCCCCACTTAACTAAGCCTTGTAAATATCTTCTCATGTAAAAGGTGTTAACTGAAAGATGCCAACTTGGGCACCCAAGGTGGGTCCAAGTCAATCTAAGTTAACTGAAATATATCTCTCCATCAATTCATGCAAACATTATGCATGATTGATCATGCCCACTTAACTAAAAGTATCCACCTATTATCTATCATGAAATTGAAGTCATTAGTCATGCAACTCAAGTCAACTAAAGTCAACTACATGGAACTCAAACTAACTATATGCAACTGAAGATAACTTAACTGAATTGAACTGAACTAAACTAAACTGAAACTAAATTGAAACTAAAACTAAACTAAACTGATACTGAACTAGTACTGAACTGATAGTGAACTCCACACATTATAAATATCAATCCCTATTTTGTAGGAACAACACATGCATTACATAAGAGTTATCAATCCTCTAATTAGTTAACTGAAACAAGGTGGGTTCCACGTTCCATGTATGTGCCCCATGTGCTCCTATTTTCTAGGAGCTCTTCTTGGGAATCCCCACATGTTTCTATAATTTAGGAATAATTACAAATGTCAATTTACATGTTCATTTTACTCAAATTTAATCTCTTTCTAATCCTAGTGTTGAGGAACACTTTCCAAGGACTTGGGAGATACGTGCAATATGTTTAGGATTGTGATTAAATGGCATCCTATTCACAACATCCTCCCACTTAACATTATACATTGCAATTATTCTAAACAAGGAATCATTATTATAAATCAAGTACAAGACTCAAGGTGAATGGCCTTCTTGCACCAAGAGAACTTATTTGTAAGAACTGGTTTCGTAAGATAATCTGTAGCATTGATCAAAGTGTCAACTTTCTCAATCAATACCTTCCCACTCTCAATAATTTCTTGCACAAAGTGATATTGAACATCAACATTCCTAGTACGAGCATGATACATAGGATTTTTGGCTAAACAAATAGCACTCTGACTATCACATTCAAGTCTAATTTGCTTGCAATTAAGACCAATACCTTTCCCAAGTCTCTGTAACCAAAATGCCTCTTTAGAGGCATGTGTAGCAGCCATGTACTCTACTGGTGGACAAAGCAACCATGGGATGCCTCTTACTCATCCAGCTAACCACAACTCCAAACAAAGTAAACACATAGCCACTTGTCGACCTCTAACTGTCCAAGTCTCCTGCCCAATTTGAATCAACAAAACCCTGTATGTCCAATTTTATGTTCATAATATCAATATCATTAGCACCATGATAAATAAAATAGTAATCAAAAGTATCTCTTAAATATGTAAACACCCTATTAACATAAGTCCAATGTTCTTTACCAAGGTTAGACATAAACCTACTTAGAACTCCCATTGCTTGGGCTATATCTAGTCTTTTACAGACCATTGCATACACCAAACTACCAACTACACTAGCATATGAAATTTTAGACATTTCCTCAAGATCAAAATCAGATTTAGGACTCATGTCTAAACTTAACTTCATTCCAACTGGTAAAGGAATATTAATTGGTTTACTAGCATGCATGTTAAACTGTTTCAAAATAGTATCAACATAGTTGCTTTGACTTAAGCAAAGCTTTATGTTACCTCTATCTTTGTTGATCTCCATCCCAAGGATGTATTTTGCAACCCCTAGATCTTTCATCTCAAATGTGCTAGAGATTTGTGCTTTCAATTCTTTGATCACTACATTCTTGTTACCAATAAACAACATCTCATCTACATACAAGATAATAATTAAAAATTGATCATCAATAAATTTGATGTAAACACAATGATCTTCCCCACTCCTAACATAACCAATTTTCAATGCAAAAGCATCAAACCTCTAGTACCACATTCTTAGTGACTGTTTCAATCCATATAAAGATCTCTTTAACCTACAAACCAATATTTTTTTTCTTTTTTCAACAAAACCATCAGGTTGCCTCATATAAATCTCCTCGTCAAGATTCTCGTGTAAGAAAGCATTTTTCATATCCATTTCCTTTATCTCAAAATCATAAGCAGTAGCAATAGATAAAAAAAAAATCTAATAGAAGTTAATTTAGCAACAAGAGAGAAGATTTCATTAAAGTCAACTCCCTCTTTTTGGGAGTAGCCCTTGGCTACTAATCTAGCCTTGTACCCTTCGAGATTATCATCTGCTCCAATTTTATTTTTAAAGATCCATTTACAACCAATGGCCTTTCTTCCTTTGGGAAAACTCTCAAGATCCCATGTGTCACAAGTATCTAAGGAAACCATTTGCTCATGCATAGCTTGTAGCCAAAGCTTGTTCTCATATGAAGACAAAGCTTCCTTGTAAGATCTAGGTTCATCATTAGTACTCATTAAAGCAAATATACAATAGAAATCAGGTGGGCTATACCTATCAATAGGATTTTTTTGTCTTGTGGATCTTCTCAAAGAAGGTTCTTCTTGTTCCTCAATATGCTCATCATGAGCATCTATCTCGGAACTCTATGAAGTCTCCTCAATGTCCTCGTGCAATCCATCCAATTATTTTTCAACATGTGCATCTTCATGCTTCTCAGTTTTTATCTCAAAATGCACTGTTCGAGAAGCATCCTTCTCCTTTGGTTGTTCTTCTCCTGAATAAGCTCTAAATTCCCTAAAAATCATATCTCTAGATAAAGTAATTTTTTGGGTTAGAGGATTCCAAAGCATGTAACCTTTTACATTTTCACCATAACCTATAAGTATGCATTTATGTGCTTTTGGATCCAACTTAAACCACTTTTCTTTAGGCACATGAACAAAATCCTCACAACCAAAGATCCTTAAATGTGCAACACTAGGTTTCGTACCTAACCACATTTCATAAGGGGTTTTATCTTCAATAGATGAACTAGGAGATATATTGATTAACAAGAAGTACTTACAACCTCAGCCCAAAGGCACCGATCTAGCTTAGCACTACATAACATACTCCTAGATCTTTCCATGAAGGTTCGGTTCATCCTTTCTGCTACTCCATTTTGTTGAGGTGTATATGGAGTATTTTTATGTCTCGCAATTCCTACATGCTTACAATAATCATCAAATTCCCTAGAAGAATATTCACCACCATTATCTGATCTCAACACTTTTATCTTATGATCTGATTGTTTCTCAATCAAAGCCTTAAATTCTTTAAACTTATTGAACATATCAGATTTTTTATGCATAATCTTGAGACATCATCAATAAATGTGACATAATATCTAGATTTTCCAATAGAGTCAATATCCACAGAGCCCATAACATCTGAATGAATAATCTCTATTAATCTTTTAGCTTTATTTGTTCCTTTAGGAAATGAAGATCTAGATGCTTTCCAAACACACAATGCTCACAAAAATCATTTTTCCCAATATTATAATCAAGAATACCGTCAACCAATTTCTTATTAAGAATGGTCCTAAGACCTTTTTCACCAATGTGGCCCAATCTATGGTGCCACAACATACATGTATTTTCAACTTCAGTTACTGTAGACATGTCAAATTTACATCATGCATAATCATATTCCATTCATCAAATAAATTAGGACTTTATTTAAATCAAACCCAAATCATATTCCACCATTTTCTGATTTAAATAAATCAATTATCAAAGTCTTGAAAGTCAAAATCATCTAATCAACATTAAATCAGCATAATCATCATCTATTTAATCTAACCCTGATTAAATACTCACCCACTTGCATTCTCTAGATTTGGCCACTTGCACATGAAATTGCATTTAATTGATTTATCAAAATTATTTATTTTCAACTTGGCATAAAGGAAGAATATTCTCCAAGTTTGAATTTCCCCCAAGTGGACATGTACACCCAACAGAGCATTTATGAGGCCTTACATGTCTCTTACATGTCCCCTTCCAAAGTCAAACTCAACATTCATTGCAAATTTGAATTCAAATTTTCCCTCTCATGGGCACTCTTCCCAAATCTTGCACATACATCAACCAATCACATGATGACAAGTGTCCTCCTATCATTGGCAGAATCTTTAGTCCCACATTGGTCCCTCTTCAACACTCAGCATTTGAAAATCTTTAAATAGCAGCTTCATCCTCAAGCAAATCCTTCACAATCTTTAGGCAAAGTCACTCTCTTAGTTTGAGAACTGATTTTGTTCATCCACAATCTTAGCATTTTCATCTCCACAATATTGCAAGGTCACTCTCTTCATTTGAGATTTGATCTTGTCCATTTCATCATCATCATCTAAGCTTATTAATCAAGGGTTGGGAAAGGGTCACTAGCACATGTGACACCAATCCAACATGGAATAGGTGATTATCATGCTTTTGAAATGTTTTCTTGAGGCTGTTTTGTTACTTGTGGAATTTCTTTAGCATAGGTATTTTATTTCATGGAGGTATTTGCTGATTTGTGTGTTTAGACTAACCTTTCTAATGAGTATTTGAAGTTGGTCTTACATGCAGATTTAGGGTACTTCATCTTGGCGCTAGAAGGAGGGTTGAATCTATTTTCTAATCTGCTCTGTTTGCATTTTGAAATCTACTTTGCTTATATGGCCTCGATTAAAACATGGTCTATACTTTTGTTGGAAGGATTATGAACATGTATATTAAAGTCTTGAATACAAAGTTTCTTGAATCTGTAGTGGCTTGCTCGCATACAAATGAAACACTTTTTGAATTCCTTTTAGCAGAACTATTAAATAAGCAATAGTTCTATTAATAGTTTCTAGAGTTATCTTTTCTGTGTATTCATGTTGACTCGGTTTTTGTCAGTTAAGTCTTGGAACTATTCTTAGTTTGAACTTTGTTTTAGAAACTGGATACTCACATTATCAATAGAAGGAGATTTGTTCATTACTTTAGCTACTTCACATCTAACATGGCTACAGGTTGTATAAGGAGCAGATTTTTCCCATTTATTAAGAATTACTCCATACTCCTCTGCATAGTTTGACAGCGGCATGTCACTTGTCTGCACCCTCTTAGGTGCTTGGAATGAGCCATCATGAATGATCACATGGCACTCTATTCTTTCGGAAGTCTTGTCCCATCGCATTAATCTCTTCAACCTGCATATGCAGATTTTGAAATATTACCAGTTGTTGTAGGTCGAGTCTATTGTGTGTTTAAAGCTTCTCCTGTCAGATGTTCGGTGGAGAGTCCAGATTCATCCCAATGTAAAGCTTCTTTACATCTGAAAATAACATCATGAAAGGTTCTTCTCAATAGCTTTCTGTGCAAGCCCGTAGTATGCATCATCAAATAAAAATTTCTGTCAAACAGTTCATGCGCCTTGCTTATGCTTCCAAATTTACGCGCCTTCAATTAGTTCTACTGAAGCTTTAATATCCACTGAGTGTGTGTCTTCTACATGGAGCACGTGTCTTCTATGTTTATCACCCACCGGTGCTTTTTCCATACGCATCTATCCATCTAAAGGAATCTCTCCATCATTTTCCTCGATATCTACCAAGCCAGCGCTGTTCGTGGCAGGGAATGCAAGAAAGGCGTTGGCGTTATCTATGTGTTTGAATGAACTCTACGCCTGCCAAATGCATTTGTTCAAAAATTTCTAAGAACTTTCCTCTTTTCTCTTTTTTTGCGTATTTTGCAATTATTGTGCAGGTACTGCATTCTATGAGAAGACGTATCTTTGAGGCATTCTATCAAACAATCCACAAGTCTTTTCTATGCTTTTAAACCATCAAACAGTTCAGCGCGCCCTGTCTATGCCTCCGCATTTTGCCAAAGAACAGTTCACATGCCTTGTCTATGCTTTTTTGCAAAAAAATTGCCAGAGAACAGTTTTTCCCGCCCTTTCTATGCTTCTATTTCGATGTTGGCTATACACTATGAATAGCATTTATTTTACTTTATTTTGAAATGTTTCTGACACTTTTTTCACTGGTAAAAAGCATGTGACTATGACATCTACTCTTTATTGAAGATCTGCGTATTAATCATGGACATGTGGGTCGTTCTATTTGCAGGGTGAAAATTATATGTCTGGCAGATATATTCAGCTGTGCGCTGGTCTTACATGATATTGTATGAGAAATCAACTACCGTCTTAATAACAACTGTTGCTATTGATAACTATTCTCCCATACATGCAAACTCCACAATGCTAGTAATACTCCCTAGATTTGTGCATACAAATCAGAGAAGTAAAGGTGCAAACATTGATTGCAAAGTTAACGACAGAGGCGGCAACCTGTCTCCATATGAGTAAGATAATAACAGGGTGGTCATATCAAATGGTAGTATTGTCAAACAACAGGGAAGGTTATCATGTCGCATAGATTGTGTGCTTTAATTGCCATCTCCCATCATTAATATTGCTGGTGTATGTTGAGGGACTCTCTTGTATTGTCTATATTTTGTCTGATTCATTGTCCAGCCATAAGCAATTTGCCCTGATTTGTTGTCTAGTTAATTACTCCTCGCTATCCAGCTGAACATTGTAGGTGTCAATGATTGAATAATGTTGTCTAGGAGTACAGTCATGAATGATAGTATTTTAGCTGAAGCATGTATTTATTGCAGAGTTAAAAAAGTTTGAAACATACCTTTTCCATCAAAGATATCTTTTAACTCATGAATTACACTCATGAAAAGTTCTTTAAAGAAGTTGATAACCCACATGTGAGATGATTATCATAGTTGAGAATATGATTATGATTTATTGCAAAATTATGAGGGTGCTTTTTCTTTGTAATTAAGGTATTGACTCAATATCTTTTCAAATAAAGTCAATGTCAAAGCATGATCCACTTATAAGCCATTCTTTTCATCATCCAATTTCTTTTGGTCCTTTCATTTAAAATCATGCCATTGTGTGAAGGTAATAATTCAAATGAGTTCAATATTTTAATCCTCACATAATTGTCTTTTCTTTTCATAGGTACAAAAGCAAACGAAGGACAATCAAGGTACCAAAAGCGAACAAAGGCAAGTGAAAGGTACGAAGGAAAAGTGAAAGGAAAAGATACAAAGCGAAAGAGAAGGCTATCAAACGAAAAGGAAAGGAGGGGAGATTTTTTTTTGAAAACACATAGTGTTTTTAAACGCTTTAAGTGTTGATCAACACTACTTCACGAAGTTGTTTATCCTTTCGTTTTAGAACACTAATTTTCATTTGGGTCTAAAATGAACAATTTGATTTTCATTGCAAAAGGCTTAAAAGGAATCTTAGGACAAACTTACTAGATTTCGTTTTGGGCTAAAAATTGGACAAGCAATCTTCATATTTCATTTGGTGCTTAAAACGAACTCACAATTACTTTGAAGGTTATAAAACGAACAATTGTTTGAATTGTGTGATCTTGTCTTTTGAGTACGTATCCTCTCCCCTTGCGCTTCGTGCGATCTAGGGTGCAAGAGAAACACTCAAAATACATTTTATTGCTTTGAAACACTTCAATTTGGGCTTAAAAATTGAACATCTTATGCGAGTGTGAGTAGGGGCATTTTCGCGTACATTCTCTTTCTTTGTGCCATCAAAGATCGATCGAGTTACAAATTGTGTCTTTGCTCGCTTTTGTTTATCTTAGAGGGCCTGCCTTGGGGAAAAGTACTCACCCAAGGGAACGACTCAACCGGTAACACTCTAAAGCCAAGAGTATTTCCACGGGATATAAATGAGGGTTTTGGTAACGCCATAATCACGCTTTGGTGATGATGGATCCGAAAGGGGACTCTTGCCGTATGGGTCAATCTCCACGAACGGAAAGTCCTTACTAGAACCTATGTGCTAGAATTTTCCAAAATCCTTAATCTATTTGTTGGTGCAAGAACGGTCGTTCTCAAGCCGCCCCACACTTTTACGGCTTTTAGTAGAGATGGAAAGCATGCCATGGGAGTTTCATGGGTGTTGATGCTTGGCTGCCCCAATTGACATTAATGAGCCATGGAGGGAGCCAGGGGGTCAAGCATCTAACCATCCGCTAGAGATAAGCATGAGCTAGACTTGTCCAAGTGGGAATCCAACAAATATTGTCTACACATCCATAGGGCTTGTAATTGTTCTCTTTGAAAACACAGTGTTGTATTCGAAAACATTTTGCAAACAAACATTCAACATGATTCTCAAAATTTCAAACCCTCTTGAAGACAAATATCATTGACTCAATCCATATGTTACTACTTTCCCTGGATTCACGTTCGTAGAGGTTCCTAAGCATTGGATTATATCCTCAATTTGTCTTCTTGAGTAAACAATAGGAAAACCTTTGCCTTAAGTTCATTGAATTTCCACATAAAATATCTTGTGGGGTTTAAAGAAATTAAGACATTGGACATATTAGTTTGAAACTTTAATCAAAGAGAGTGTTTTTGGTAAAATAAATCCATTAAGCAAAGCTAAGCAAAATGAACTTTCATGTGTGTGTTGAAGACTCCAAATCCCAAAAGCACAAATCATTGATTGGAAATCCAAAATGTTCAAATCATTCCTTGGTTACAAAGGTCTTTAGGAAGCATATGCATGCTCTTCAATACCTAGGTCTAGGAAAACAAAGTGGTCTTTTTAGGTTCATCTAGGGATCAAAACAAATCAAACCTCTTTCATCCATCTTTCAAAACATCCAAACATCCATCTCACAAGTCATCTTTTGAAAAACCTTGAAATCATCCTTGAAATGTTAGGCTTTATGACAAAATCAAGCAATCATCCAAACTCATTGAGATCAAGTCCTTGAAAACATTTATCAAAACACCTTTGGTTATGAATGTGTAAATGCATCCTTTTGCATATCCTTAGTCAAAGTCATCCAAATCATCTTGTCTAGCTTAGTGTATGTAGATGAATCCTTTTCCATATACTTAGTGAAACAATCATCTTGTTTGGGTAGGTGTGGGTAGATGCATCCTTCTCCTCACACATATCCAAATCATCATCCTTTGAACACAACTATCCTTTAGATCATTATCAAACATCTTAGGGGTCTTTTTTGTTCAAAATCCAAATCAAACTCCAAATCAAGATCAAGGACAAAGTCTCAAAATCCAAAAATCAAACCAATCAAAAATCCAAAGCCTAGTATTTCATTCAAGATTTATCAAAATCCAAAACATCCATAACATCCATCTTTAAACATCACCATCATATCATCATCACATTTGATCCTAAAAGGCATCCTAAAACTTTCACTTTGGGACATAAAAATAGAGATTAATCCAAGAAATCAAGAGATTCATCTCCCATATTCTCGAAGATTGATCCTTGTTTTATGGTTCAAACGAGATCTCAATACAAGAAGAGTATGGAAGCCCACAAAGAAACTTCCGCTTCAAGTGACCTTAGCCAAACAAATGCAGAAATGAATCTCATAGAATCAAGCAATCCATTGATCCCCTTATCATCACAAAACCCACAAGAAGAAAATCAAGGGGAGGACCCTACCTTTGGAATGTCTCATGAAGAAATAGCTGAAATTCTCCTAAATCCGGATAATCATTGAATCATCAACATCATGATGAGACTCAACCCTTCGTTATACATGCTTGAATTGGCAAAACAAGGGGCCAAGTTGCCTTCGGATTTTGATGTGAGTAGCATAGTGGAGACATCATTTCCACCAATCTCATCCACCCCCATCACACCCATCATCGCATCCAACACGATTCCAAATCCGCCACCACTACCACCAAAACCAAATGTGGTAAGACAATATGACATTGTGCTAAAAGCTCACCAGACCTACCAAAAGGCCATCCAACAATATCTATCCAAGCAACAAGCACGACGAGCTCGACAAATGCAACAATCCTCTCAAGCTACCCAACCAACACGAGCACAAACACAAAAGATGACAACTGTTGAGAACAAAGATCAAGATCACTCCATCATTGAATACCTTGAAGTTGTGTCTATTCCATCCAATGATCAAATGAACATATGTCAAGAGTCACTTCTCAATCATGATCAAAATCCACCAACAATACCCAATAATGATCCAATTCCACAAATGTCAACATCATTTGACCCTATGGTTGAAGACATTAGAAATCTCTCTACCGTAATTGTTGAAAACAATGTTCAAGATCTATCCATCAATAAAGATATTTTCACTTCGTCTGATGAGGCATCGACCAATGATCATGTTGAAAATGTATCTACATCACCTAATGAGGTAGAGGACATATCTCAAGAAATTATTCTAAAGTATGATCAATGTCTTTCACCAAAGTATAGCAATGGTCCTTTCCAAGACATATTGACATCCTTCGACCTCATGATTGCCGATATTGAAGGGATCTTCAACTCGACACCTGATCCAAGTCCACTCAAAGATCACGATTATATTAAGCCACTTTCCATGCATAATGAAGATATCCAAAAGCCATTTTTAAGCGATCCATCCTTTGAAACCGACCCATGTCAAGAGCTTGATCCAAAGCATATCGAAAGCAATCCCAAAATAAATCAAGATCAAAAATTTGTATCTCCAAGATACTACAATGATCTAATGGATATTCTCCTATCCACACAAGATGATCACATCCACATAGCACTTACTCCTCCATCTACCCATGAGATGCTTTCTATGGATGGACACGTAGATGATCTTCATCTAGAACAAGATTTTGTTACACAAAAAGAGCAGATTCTTAACTCCTACAATCAAATGGAGTTGTCAACATCAGATCAAATATGTCCCAAACTCAGATTGGGGACATCATGAATAAAGATATCCATCATTATCAGCTCAATAAACAAGTCAGATAGAACATCCAAACTTAGCAGAGTAGCAAATTGAAAGAACGTCAACCTACATTTATAGAACAATTGAACAAGAGCTCTTGGAACAATAGAAATCAAAGCATGAAGGTACTACTACCACCATATCAACTTCATCTTGTGCAATGTCAACATAGGGAGCACGAAGAGTTCTATGATGAAACTAGTGTCAATACTACAACCAGTCACATCATGAATCGCCATCCACCCATCACCCTATCCAAAGTGGGACCAACATCAAAGGAAATATTTGAATCAAAGTACAAAGAACGTCATCAAAGCAAAAGTCGTAGAAGCATATCGAACAAATCAAATACAAATGGATACAAAAGAATACAAAGAAAGATCATCCCTATCAAACTCCATTAGTCAAAGAAACTATGGGGCAAAATCAAAAAAGGAAAATTATCCATCAAGAATTTCCGCAAAAGAAAAATCTGGCTTTTCAAGCGACGTACAAAGTATATCAAGCAGTTGGTCCTAATTCCACACACACTTCCATATCCATCCATCATTGCTCATCTTCCCAAGTTTGGAGAGTCAAAGGTTCCAAACTGTCAACCAATCCATCTCTTATCCCTAAACACACTCCATCCACGCCTCCACGCATGATATCCAATTCTCATATTGACTGTGTATTGGCAACAACCCTTCATCATAAGGATTCAAAAGGCAATCTATCACGATGTGCACAGAGACAGAGTTAACCCTGATATCAATAAAGCAGATCAAGAATCCCAAAAGTTGCATTCAAGTGCATGTATCTTAGCAAAGTAGCTCCTTCAAGTAGGATATCGATGGCACATCATGACAAAGGCATCTACTGCCAACACCACTGTGTGGTTCAAAGATGAATCTTTCAATCCAAAAAAAGAAAAAGAAAGGCAATCCAAAAAATTAGAAAGGATTGAAAATGCGAAGATAAAATCATCCTCTAGTGAAAACTGACATGCACTTTAGCAAGACCATGATGAAAACTCTTAGCAAACAAAGGCCATGTAAATCGAGTATCTACGTATGCTTCACTTTAGTGAAAGTATCTCTATCCCATCCATAATAAATCGAAAGCATTCCATCCATTCATCCATAATAAATCCATCCATCCATGAACCATTTATCCAATCCACATATATTTCAGATCCATCATCTTAGGTTATCTTGATTCGATGAAATTTTACTTCACATTAATCCACGCTTGCTTACGACAAACATCTTGACATGGGTCATTTTCATCAATCCTATCCTATGCAAGATATTATTTGAGCTATGAAGCATTATCCAAATGAGCATCCTTTATCCAAGCACCTTATCTTATCGCAAGATAATCCTTGGCATCCTTTGCATACTTACCTTATCCATCCATCCATCCACCTATCCGAGCATCCATCCGTAACATTCCATACATTGCTAGACATTGGGGGCAGATATTTACATCTTGCTTCAGGAGTAAATCTTGATATGTATCCTCCAACTTATGTGGCGATCTGAACATTGGAAAACATGAAATCAAATTGGTCAAGCATCTGCAATCCAAAATCCGAATCACTAGCCCATGGCACATTTTGATGAGAACATGTTCCTTATCACGCTTCATCTTTCATCGAAAATCGATCAAAACAATCACTATCACAATGATACGTATCGCCAAACGCCACATCAAATCATTTGAACATTTTTTTTTTCCAAATCAAGCTTCATCAATCATGATCAATCAAATCCAATCAAAAAAACATCATCTCGAGATATCCTTGTGTTGTTTAACACTATCCTTGCATTGTCGTAATCCCCATAATATTATCATCATCAATCTGATTATCATCCTTGCATTGTTGTGTATCCTCAACAACAGCTATCATCATCAATCCATCGATTGATCATCAACCTTTAGCTTATTCAACAACAGTAAACAAAGCATCGATATCATCACACACATCCATATCAAAATTGTCGCAATCATGCAAAAATCCAAAACATCCTAAAACATATCAAAATCCAAAACACTCAAAACATTTCAAACATCAAAAACATTAATCCAAACTACATCTCGAAGCTTAATGTAGGTAAGGCTCATCTTTGATCAGCCCCGACATCAAAAATCCAAAAACATTTGAAAAACATCAAAATCCCAAAAACATCAAAAAATCAAAAAATCAAAACATTTGAAAAATCCAAAATCCAAAAATAGCCTCAAAACATTACAAAAACGTCAAAAACATCCAAATATTTGAAAAACTCCATCCGCCTCATCTCGCTTGCACCCGCAATAATCAATCATCCATAATAACTGATCACCATCTTCATCCTTTGGCAACACAAATAGAAACAATCATAACAGGCAGCAAAAGCAAGCTTCAATCGTAAAATCAAAATCGAAGCAACAAACCTATAACACAAAATCAAACTCTTGATCAGTCACAAACATGTTAGTCAACCTTATATCAATAGCCTATCAATCAACTTATCAAACCATCATCCTGTACAATGCATGTCCTAGGATATATCGTTCCGACAATGGGCATCATTTATGGATATCACCTTGGATTCTTATCCTATCAAAACAAATCCCTTTGGCTAGAGGTATAAAGAACATTTGGCTTGTTTGTGTACTTGATCTTTTCTTTTGATTTATCTTATTGCACTCATTCCAAGGACCTCTCGGTGATATCCGAACGAAGGATTTAGAGAGATAGGAATGGGGCAACGATCATTATCTTTTGTCCGGTTGTGTTTGTCGATCTCTTAATATAACTTGGCAAATACTTGCTTTGTTAGGTATGCCCTAGCAAGGTTTCCGTATGTCAAGTGTGAATAGGAATACTCCTATCTGCTTGTTGAGTCAAACTCCATCACACTAGGTACAACGCCATCCTGGTTCCTGATACCTTGATGCATCGTACCTATGTGTTATCAAACATAAAAGTAAGTGACCCTTTGAAAATCCCAATCCTTGATAAGCAAATCATCCATCTATCATCATCATTTCTCATCATCATTTATCATCATCATCATCTATCATCACCATCTCTAATAAAGTCTTGACCAATTATGGACTTGTTGGATCCTCTTGTCATCATCTCATTTCCGCACTAACATAACATTGCCAATGCATCCATCATGCATCCATCCATCCTGCATCCATCATGCATCCATCCTACATCCAGAAAATTGTCAGCATACCACATATCATTCATATCATACATAATAGGAAACATTGATCATTTCACATGCATTGCATTTGCATCATCATCATAATATAGATCTGTTAGTCTAAGCATCTCATAACTCATCCATTGCATAATCACATCATTCACATCATCAATCTCATCCATCTCATATCATATCATCATTTAAGTTGTTTAGGATAATATAGATTTGTTATTCTAAGCATCTTAAAATCATCTCATTTGCATCGTCATCCATAACCATCCATTTGAACCCTTTATCATGTAGATCGAATTCCTCAAATCGGGAATCTTTCGCTCAATCTCTCTCTAGGGCAATGTACTAACAAAATTTCTTCCATCAGCATCCAAAAAATCATGAAATTTTTAACGCTGGGTAAGTTTATATTCTTTGAACCAACGAACAAGTACATTGTTGTCAAAGAGGGAAAAATGTAGACACGTCAAATTTACATCATGCATAATCATATTCCATTCATCAAATAAATCAGGACTTTATTTAAATCAAACCTAAATCATATTCCACCATTTTCTGATTTAAATAAATCAATATCAAAGTCCAAA
Source organism: Sequoia sempervirens (assembly GCA_007258455.2). Classification (NCBI taxonomy): domain Eukaryota; kingdom Viridiplantae; phylum Streptophyta; class Pinopsida; order Cupressales; family Cupressaceae; genus Sequoia; species Sequoia sempervirens. Next base: position 66,468,819 of record VDFB02000013.1, on the reverse strand, counting down.
AGTCAAAATCATCTAATCAACATTAAATTAGCATAATCATCATCTATTTAATCTAACCCTGATTAAATACTCACCCACTTGCATTCTCTAGATTTGGCCACTTGCACATGAAATTGCATTTAATTGATTTATCAAAATTACTTATTTTCAACTTGGCATAAAGGAAGAATATTCTCCAAGTTTGAATCCCCAAGTGGATATGTACACCCAATAGAGCATTTATGAGGCCTTACATGTCTCTTACATGTCCCTTCCAAAGTCAAACTCAACATTCATTGCAAATTTGAATTCAAATTTTCCCTCTCATGGGCACTCTTCCCAAATCTTGCACATACATCAACCAATCACATGATGACAAGTGTCCTCCTATCATTGGCAGAATCTTTAGTCCCACATTGGTCCCTCTTCAACACTCAGCATTTGAAAATCTTTAAATAGCAGCTTCATCCTCAAGCAAATCCTTCACAATCTTTAGGCAAAGTCACTCTCTTGGTTTGAGAACTGATTTTGTTCATCCACAATCTTAGCATTTTCATCTCCACAATCTTGCAAGGTCACTCTCTTCATTTGAGATTTGATCTTGTCCATTTCATCATCATCATCTAAGCTTATTAATCAAGGGTTGGGAAAGGGTCACTAGCACATGTGACACCAATCCAACATGGAATAGGTGATTATCATGCTTTTGAAATGTTTTCTTGAGGCTATTTTGTTACTTGTGGCATTTCTTTAGCATAGGTATTTTATTTCATGGAGGTATTTGCTGATTTGTGTGTTTAGACTAACCTTTCTAATGAGTATTTGAAGTTGGTCTTACATGCAGATTTAGGGTACTTCAGTTACATTAACTAATTTATTCAAATTCGAGATATCAAGCTTAAACAAAGTCCCTTTCTGAGATATTTTAGCAAGCACCATATTCCCTTTCACCAATCTGCAACCACCTTTGTCAAATGTCACATGCATTCCAAAATCATTGAACTTAGATACAAAAAGTAGATTTCTAGCAAGTCCTAGAATATGTAAAACTTCGCTAAGGGTATTAACCCTACCATCACTAAAACACAACTTTACCTCTCCTTTGCCCACAATGTTTTTTGTGCTATTATCTCTAAAGAAGAAATTCCATCCATCATATGCAGTAAACTTTGTGAACCACTCCTTGTTAGGATTCATATGATAGGAGCAACCTGAATCAATAAGCCAGGAGTCATCACTAACAATATTAGATGTAATGATTGATGCATCATTACCGTCATTTGAGGATTTCTCTGTAGAAGCATCAAAACTCTTTTTCTTGTTCTTACAATCCTTCTTTACATGTCTAGGTTTCCCATAATTCCAACACTTTACCTTACTCTTACCAGGGGTTTTAGACCCTCCTTTGGACTTACCCTTTCCTTTCTTGTCTCCCTTAGGTTCCTTTTCCTACCTCTTACAAACAAGGCATCTTGGGATCTCATTTTAGACTTCCTCCTCATCTCCTCTAATAGGAGAGTAGGAATTATATTGTCCATCTTAGGATTTGCACCACTACCACTGATAGCAACAATTAGATTTTCCCAAGCCTTTGGTAAAGAACAAAGTAACAAAATGCATTTATCTTCATCTTCAAGCTTTATATCTACAGATGCTAACTAACTCAGAATCAAATTAAAAGCATTGAAATGATGTGCAACACAATCACCATCTTTCATCTTTAAATAATACAATTGTCTTTTCAAATACAACTTATTAGTAAGACTTTTAGTTTGATAGATATCACCCATCCTCTTCCATAATTTATATGTGGTAGTTTCATCTGAAACATTCAAGAGAACAACATCAACAAGACATAATCTTATGTTCCCTCTTGCCTTCTTATCAAGATTAGCCCAATCCTCATCTAGCATTGTTATAGATGGCTTTTTATCATTACAAATAGCTAACCATTGATCTCTCTCTTCAAGGAGATCCTTGATTTTTAGTTTCCACATCTCATAACTAGATCCATTGAATCTTTCAATATCTAAATGAGAATTAGAACTCATTGCAACACACTTATTTTACAAATATACAATAACACAATAGTAAAAGCTCCCACTACAGCCAAAAAATATTCAAAATTTTAAGAGAAAGGCATCCCAAACTCTAACCAACCATTAGCTTTGATACCAAATATTGAAAATTGAAGGTAAAATTGTAGATTAAAACTTGTAAAACCTATGAGACTATAAATTTAATTAAGTGTTCTTTGTCACGATTCTTTTTGTATGATTATCTGTTTAGATTAATTTTATCAATTGTAGAAAGAGATAGAAGATTGTAGAAGAATGAGACAAGAAGATAGAAGTGACACAAAATATACATGGAGAAACTCTTTCAGGAAAAAACTCCACCACCAGAATCAATAGTGATTGTATTATTTAACATTAGAACAAGATTACAATAATTTAATATCAATCCTTGATTGGTATGCTTCCTTGCCTTACACAATCCTTCTTCACAACCTGCAAATAAACTTTGATAGAACTCTCTTCAACTTGTTGCAATTAATAGATAATTATGAACATTATAAACTCCAAAGAGTTGAAAATTACAAGAGGATAAAGCTCCTCACAAAAATCTACACCTAGATTGGGCAAGTAGATTTCCTCCGTGAAATCCAAAGTCAAACCAAGTCCTTCCTCAATTTAGGTGCCCCAAACTGAAGACTTAACTGATCGTTGGTTACAAAGATATCTTGCAAGCATCACCTCAAAGTTGGCACCCAAGAATGGCCCCCACTTAACTAAGCCTTGTAAATATCTTCTCATGCAAAAGGTGTTAACTAAAAGATGCCAACTTGGGCGCCCAAGGTGGGTCTAAGTCAATCTAAGTTAACTGAAACATATCTCTCCATCAATTCATGCAAACATTATGCATGATTGATCATCCCCACTTAACTGAAAGTATCCACCTGTTATTTGTCATGCAACTCAAGTCAATTGAAGTCAACTACATGCAACTGAAGATAATTGAACTGAACTGAACTAATACTGAACTGACAGTGCCACTCCACACATTGTAAATATCAATCCCTATTTTATAAGAACAATACATGCATTACATAAGAGTTATCAATCCTCTAAATAGTTAATTGAAACAAGGTGGGTTCCACCTTCCATTTGGGTGCCCCATGTTCTCCTATTTTTTACGATCTCTTCTTGGGTATCCCCACATGCAAAAAGATACTTGCTCAAAAATAAACAATAAGAATATGCCAAAGGTATAGTTATTTGTGAAGTATAAGGAAGGAAAATATTTTTTTTAAAGATTAAATTTAAACATCCATATAATGTTTTATGCTTTTTTAAATATTATGGTGTCAATGAGTTAGTAGTTTAATTAATAAATTTTTATTACGTTGAGATGCATTATACAGTTAAAGCAAACAACCTGTATCAATAAAAATGAGTGAGGTTGAAATTGGCATGTAGATGACAGTTGGAATAGTATTTTCTAATGGGTTTTACTTTATAAAAAATTGCACAAATAAAAATAAAGATAATGGATTTTTTTCCAAATGTTTCATTCTTGTGCATCTATATTTCACGTTCACATAAATAAAACGGTTATTGGTAACAATTGCGTTCTTCCATAACTATTTTTCGTAACTTACATATTGGATATCAATTACTCTTGATAAATCACCATTTCACAAAGATGTTGCAATTTTCATTCTCAGATCTATGGTCAATTGGCATTATTTTCTTTTAAACTTTTTAGTTCTTTTTGAAGGGATAGCTACTTGCATTTGAAGTTTTAAATTCAGGATTACGATGTATATCATTCCTAAGGGTATTCGTGCCCAGGTTGTTGCTCCTTACATTTTCTGGTTTATAGTTTTAGGGTATTAAAATGTTGAAGTATCTAAGCAAAATGTTTTATCTATGTTAGCTTATCAAAGTGGGATTGTGTTCAAGCTGATAATAATATGTAAAATGATCTATATGACATTGAAACCAACCACTTCATTATTCTTTACAGAGTACTAAATAATTTTGAACCCTCATCTCCTCTGTTGTTTTTTCAATCGTTTGCTTTTGCTCTAGAAAATTAGTGCAGCTTCAAACAAATTGGTTGTGATTTCCATCGGTATGCCTATCTTTCCCATTAATTGTAACTTATGATTTGAAAACATGTGTTTAATCTTGTAGACATCCAAATTTGACCATTGCCATATAGTCAAACCTATTTCCTTTATTCGTCTATCTCATCCGTATTAATAAAATAATTTATTTAATTAATATTTCCCCCTTTACCTAAAGTTTCTAAAGTATTTAATTTAATAATCAAATACTTTACCTTTAGGCCCCTTTCCTCTTTAAATTAAATAAATACATCAATTTATTTAATTTAGTCACTCAACCTTGTTGAATTTAAATCAATTTTAAATTCTTTTTTTTCTCTCTCCTTGTCCCATCCTCCATAATCTTCTCCTAATCTGGATTAGTCTAATTAATACATGATTAGGATGTGCACACCCTTAATTAGGGATTAATGTCACATCCTCCAACTTGGCCACTTGTCTATAATCCTTCATTAATCTTCTTAATCATGTATTTGCATAACCTTAATCTAATCACATGCCATCTTTGGCATGTCCTCTAAATCAACCTTCATCATCACTTTCTCCATTTGGCATTGACCTCTTCCCCATGTGAATTTAAAATTCACATTTATTCATCCAATGCATTTCTCTTCCCCATGAGGATCTTTGACAAGTCACATCACTCACATGGGTCAAAATCCTACTTTTTGGGAACCTTGTCTTATCCATAAGATACTCCCAATCATGTGAATTTAAAATTAACATTTATTATCCCAACCACTTCTCTCTTCCCCATGATGATGTGTGAGGAATTCTAAAATTCCTCACATGGCATCATCATTCCCACTTGGGGACAAGAAATTCCTTTTTGAGGAAATCTTCTCCCCTTCCAAGGTACTTGTCCTTCCTCCACATCACTTGTACCCTCTCCACCTCACATTCTCCTCCTTGCCATCTCATCTCCACATGGCAAGATGTGAGGGTTTGTGATTCCTCAACTCACCATAGCCCTCCATCTTGGCCATGGTGGCTCAATCTTAACCATTGAATTCTCTAGAGAATTCTCTCTTCCTATAAAAAGGCTTCTCTTCTCATTCATTCAATTAAGAATAATACTCATTTTTGCATTCAAGCTCTTACGCACTTTTACTCTCAAGTTCAAGCCATTTTGCATACTTGCATACATCTCCATTGTTGCATTTCAAGCTCACACTTGCATTCCTTTTGCTCATCCACTCAAATACCCACCTTCATCATTTGAATCCCCATTCCATCCTCATCTATTCGCATATCCTCTTAGATCATCTTGCCATCAAGGAGCACACATTCAAGCTCTATCCAAGGGCCAACCAAGAAGATCAACTCAAGCAAAAGTATAATCACTCTTGTAGCTTTCTTTTGTTTGAGTTTAACTTAGGCTAATCTTGAAGTGGTTTTGTGTTTCTTTACATTGCATTTTCAGTTTGTTTTTCAATATTTAGAGTAGAAAAACACTTGTACACAAATCTTATTGAATTCACATGCTTAAAAGCTTGTACAGTAAAATTTTAGAAATTTCAAAAGTTTTAATTGGTTGTTGGTAGTTACTGAAGATTGTGTATCTGTGTAATTGATAACCGAGTTCAATAATTTGGAAGGAAAAGAAGAAATTTTAATTGACAGTGAGGGTAGTTTGAATGAGTGATAAGGGGACTACAATTGTAGTTGCTCTGCTCACTAGGGCCATATGCTTTGTGAGGTTGCACTTTCTAAAGTGGCCAAGGCCTCCCTTGAATATGGAGCAGTTTAAAGGCTTGTCCATATTGCCTAGGACAACAATTCCAATGGGTTATCACTTGGAACTTCTGCTTGATTTAGACACATGTATATTTGATAGGAAATTGGTAATTACACTAGATGTAATTGAGAAAAATAAATGGCTGGTGCTCAATGCCATTGATTTGGTGATCAAGGATGGATCTGTTTGCTTGTGCCCTAAGAATTCAAAGAAGGTAAATAACTATATCTAGAAGTCAATTCTTAAAATTCATTTTTTTCTATATTTTTTCGTTGCCTTTTTTGGGTCAAATCTTGGGTAAGTTTATGGGCAGCCATTAAAGTGGGATTTGTCAGGTTTTCATTAATGGTTCTCCTTAATGGTGAGATTAATGTGTGACTTGTTTGGCTCTCCTCCCTTGTTGTACTACATGCCAATGGAAACAAATTCAATGAGAGTACCCCTTCTTGGGCCTTACAATCCTCTATTTGAAGCTCTCCCTCTCACTTAACCATGAGCTCACAATTTTAGAGAGTTTTTTCCATAACCTTATCAATTTATATCATTTACATCTATCTAATTGCACACTAAATATTAGTACATCCTGGATTCACAACTTCAACCTCTCTTATTTAGAACTTGTGTCATGTCAAATGGACGGTCAAATTCCACCATGGATTTCAACTCAGTTCCCATTGAATTCCTTGACATTAGCTAACAACGGTCTCACTCGAGAAATTCCATCTTGGTTGTGGGCTATCGTCGCTTCCTTATCAGAACTAAATATCTCATGGAATCATCTGAATGGGTCCCTTTTTCCAAATGGTCATAATTCTAATATTTTCTTCTTGGATGTATCTGAAAATGCATTAAGTGTACACATACCTTTTGTGTGGTCGATAATGGATTAAACCTCACATTCTTTTATTACGAGAAAATTTCACTTTCCTATTATTTTGGTGTTCAATAATAAATTGCTTTTGATAAGATAAGCATCATTTATAGGGTGTTGTACCCTTTACACAATGAGCCATAAGGGCCAAAAAGGAGTAACAAGGTTTTGAAAGGACCAAGAACCTTTTACAAGCCTAAGAAAGTACCAACGGAAACAACGTAGAAACACAATAGAAACTAACAACACCTAGTCACCAAATAACCAGGAGCGACAACACACTCAGAACCAATAGCAATCCTAAGTCTAAGACCAACTAACAACTCATTCTAGGCACCCAAAACCAGGAGTGACAAAACCCTTAAGACAAACAACAGTCCTGAGTCTAGAATAGTAAAGGCCTTGAGCCCAGAAACAACCCATAACATAGTAAATCCTAAAAGACTGCCCAAGACAACCAGGCCACAAACCACTTGCAACAGTTGGACCATAGCAGACCTTCCACTCAACTTCGACAAAACTGAGCCTAACATACTTCCTCCAAAAGAGAGGTAAGAATCACTAATTATTGTAGAGGCATGTTCTTCAAATTGCACCAACTAGCCACACATCAACCCTGAAACCACCTCAAAAGGAAGGGGATCCCCTCTATAGGAGAGGAAGAGGTGGGAACTAGAACTACCAAAGAGACCTCCCTCTAGAGCAAGCATGTACCACCTCAATAGGGACCAACCAAGGAGAGAAGCACTTCCCACTATTTCTACAACCTCCAGCTACACCTCAATAGGAGAGGTCTCCACCTTGATAGGAGCAATATTCACATCTATTGAATACATCATATGTAGAAAAATGAAAGAACTTCAACAGACCAAGCAACCTCCTCCCAAGCCCTCCAAACTGAGGAGCAATAGGAAGGACAAAAACTACCTCCCAAAAAATGACATAATCAACCCACAACACTGTATAACCATCAACTCTTTCCTCAAAAAAAGCACCATCCACCACAAGGGGCAACCAACAAACCAAGGGTATCCCCATAAACTAAAAACCCACTACAAGCCATAGAGGGACCCTTCCAATGCAAAAAAATCCCACAATGGAAGTAAGGCATCTCTAAGCCACACCATAGTAACAGGTAACAGAGAGAGAGGCAACAAACACCCCAATGGGCCATAGTCGCCTCCCCCAACCAAACCCAAAAATCTAAACAACCACTTCCACCAACCAGGCAGCCTTCCTACAACACAAAACCCCCTCAGCAAAGTAGGGCAGGGATTCCAAAACCACCAAAGGAACAAAGGAGATTCTAAGAAAGCTTCCACTAAACACCTCTAGAGAAAGAGGTCATCCACCCACAGCTTCACAAAACTAGGAAACTATCTCCACAAAGAAGCAGCAAAAATAGTCTCGACGAGATCCACTGCATCCCTTGCATTGGGCAAAATAACCCAATAAAAAAACATATCCCAAACCACCAAGGCCGAGATAGAAGCCCATTTAGAAACTCCTCCAAAAGCAAGAAGCTCTAAAGGAACTCCAAAGAACGATCTCAGAACCACTAAAAGGTCAGTGGAGCCAGTAGGAGCAAAAAAGAACAACTTGAAGTACCATAAGTAGCAAAGTAGCCAGGAGGGCTTGTGAAGGAACATAACAACCCCTAGCCACACAACAATGGCAAGAATAGGGGAGGAACTAGTCGCACAAGAGCAGAAAAGGGGGAGGAACCAACCACACAAGAGAAAATGGCCCAAACCCAATAGGGATCTTCTTAAAGCAGAAAATCCACACCCTGTGAAGTCCCCCACAACCCCATAGGGGAGATGGAAAAGATGCCCAACTAAAACAAAGTTGGGATAAGGAAAAAAATAATAACGGGAGGAAAAAATCACTCCCACACATAAACACCAAGCACAAGTGTTGAACACATCAACAAAGGGAATGACATCAACCTCTAGCACAAAGTGATGAAGCAGCCTCACAAGAGAGCCACAAACATCAAAAGAAGGGGAGACCACCACAGTCTGACCCGCAACCCTTGAACCATCTGCAAGCATAGCAATGAACAACGTCCACACCATGAAGAGTAGAGTCAAATCCTCAATAGACCAAAAATGCAAGAAAAAGAAGCGATGGCTGAGCATGCCTAAGAAAGGGACATAATCACAATTGATAAGAGAAGAGAAGGTAGAGCTTGACAACCCAACTAGAACGAAGACAAAGGGACAAAAGACATCCCCCACTGCAATACCCACGAAGCACACAGAATCCCCAAACCAGAAGCAAGGGATCCAGGCACAAGCAAGGGATCCAAGCACAAGAAAGCATCACACCACCCAGTTGAAGCAAACAAAGCCTCCTAATAGGGGAAAGACCAACAAAGATCTAGGAAAAACCATCATCATTCTTAGCATCATCACCTCCATCGCTCTCACCATCAAGAATTTTCAAAAAATTCCCCTCGCTCCCTTTCTCACTCACCTCCATTGCTCTCACTGACCTATAAGGATTCATGTAGTACTTCACCTCCCACTTCCTTTCCCACTCACCTCCATTGCTCTCACTAACCTATAAGGAATTTTTTTATTCATTCAATGACAATTTGTTTATTGGCCACATTCCCCCAAGTTTATGTAATTCCTTTATACTAGTGGGAAAGTTAAATCTTGAAAACAAGTTGGATGGGATGATTCCTTGGTGTTTAATGGAATATGGATCACTGGTTTATGACTTAAATTTAGGAGGTAATAGTCTGGAGAGAAGGATGCCCCAAGGGCTAATCGTCTCATCTAAGATCACATCCTTGGTGATTAGAAATAATCAGCTCAGCGGAGCCTTCGTCTCCTCATTTACCAATGGCATAGCTTTACAAGTACTTGATATTGGGCACAAAAAATTCACAGAACATCTTCCAAAGTCAATCGGGAACATTTCATCTCTTAAAGTGTTGATGATAAAGGACAATCAATTTAGTGGTAACATTCTTTCAGAAATTGGTGACCTGAAGTAGCTCCATATATTTGGCCTTTCATCCAACAACTTATTAGGCTCAATTCCACACAACATTGTATTTTAAAGTATAATGGTTGTAGCAAGAGAGGATGGCTATGTGGTATTAGATTCTTTTCAATTTAATCTCTTTGCTTTAATCAATTTATAAATTTTGTTCAATTTATAAAAAATTTCCAATTCTTTTAAAAATATTATCAAACCTTAGATCAAGTTTATTAGATTTTTAACAATATTTTTTAGTTTCACATTAGAGATTTTCTCTAAAATTAAAACCTATTCCAAACATTCTGATCTAAAATCCCCCACTTCCACTATAGAATGAATGAGTTACAGAAAGTTATTTTACATATTTATGTTTAACAATGGGGTTTTCTATATTCACAATTTATTTCAAGGATCTATGTTGTTATATTTCCATAAAGTTATTTTAGCCGTTATTTTTATTATCTAAATGGGGTTATTTTTTATTGGCCCCTTTAACTTTTTATGTGAAACTCCAACATATAGAAATATTTAGCCAACATAAAATTTAGGTTGAACATTTATAATTTCTCACTTCAATAAATAGTCATTTTTGTGAAAATTCTATTGCAGTTATTGATTATTAATCTCTTATCTATATAGATTATTTGACTGTCAAAAATTAATTCACAACAAATATCAAAAAATAACATAACTGCAACTTCACAAATAAATTGCAGGAATAGAGAAGAAAATATGCAAAACAATGAACACAATATTTTTGGACAAATTGTACCTGGAAAGACCCTGAAGGGAAAACTAGTACTACAGGTGAGGAATTTTATTAAACTTTAGCAAATCAAGAGATGCATAAATTGCTTGCCTCTTATTGGTAGAGCTCGGGCAATATTCTTCTCTGAAAATTCTTAGGGGGCCTCAATTTCTCCTATTGAAATTCCACTGTTGTTGTCTCTAACGCTATCACTATGCCCTTGCTATCACTGTAAAACTTTCTTAAGTGTGTTTTTTCCAAATTCCCATTGATCCCCTTTTAAACTCTCCTCATTGAAAAATAGTGGCCACGATTTAATCTCAATCAATGGCTAAAATTAATTAGACTCTAACAAACCCTAACTAATTGGTTTCTAGAAGTCTTTAGTGGAATCAATCAATCAATTAATTAATTATCTGGACTCTAACTAACCCCTTTCTAGAAGTCTCCATAAAAAACTTGGTTAATTAATTAAATATTCTTGGATTTGGAGACAATTGTCCAAGCTACATAATTTAACACTCCCTCTTAGCGAGGAAGGTGCTATGTATGACACCCAACTTATCTCTAAAGAAGATGAATTTTGCCTTCCCTAATGCCTTTGTCAAAATGTCTGCTACCTATTGATCTATAGGTATATACTATAGCTGAACAATCCCCCACTGTACACAATTCCTAATGAAATGATACCTGATGTCTATATGCTTCGACCTATCATGAAACACCAGATTCTCAGACAATTTGATGCAACTCTAATTGTTGTAGTATATAACTATAGTCTCAAACCTCTAACCAAACAAGGCTACCAACAACTTTTGAAGCCATATAGCCTCACACGTTGCCATGCTAGCTATTATGTATTTTGCCTCTACAGAACTTAGAGCCATAGACTTATGCTTCCTATTGTACCAAGAGACAACTCCTAATCCCAAGCTGAAGTAGCACCCTGAAGTGCTTTTCCTATCCACTGTACTGCCTACCCAATCTACGTCAGTATAGCCTATCAAGCTGATACCATCACATCAAGCATATCTGATCCCATACTCAATTATACCACGCAAGTACCACAACACATGCTTTGTCGTTGTTCAATGCACTCTCTTCAGCTCAACCATGAACTGACTAAGAGAGTTTACTACAAAGGATATATCTAGCCTGATGTTAACCAAATACATGAGAGATCCAATCAACTTCCTATATAAGGTGGGGTCTACATCCTTCTCCCTAGATGAGTCTACCTTCTTCCAATTTGTGATCATAAGAGTAAACATGGCTCTACAGTCTTCCATCTCGAACCTCTTCAAGATTTTGATGCAGTATTTCCCTTGTCCAAGGAAAATTTCTCCATCTGTCTGCCACACCTTCATGCCTAGAAAGTAGTGCATAAGCCCCAAATCCTGCATCTCAAACTCTGTTGCAAGGTCCCTCTTTCACTCCTCTATGAGCCCCAGTGAAATTGTTAAAAAAAATCATCCACATATAGAACAAGAACGAGAACCTCACCCCAACCACGAAGTAGTAGAGGTTATCATTCACTTCACTCTTCACAAAGCCCATTCCTTACAAGTGTCTATCAATACACTCATACCACGCCCTAGGAGCCTGCTTGAGTCCATACAAATCTCTCTTCAATTTGCACATGTGGGTTTCATTTTTGTGTGCTACAAAGCCCTCTAGTTGTTCTACGTATACCTCCTCTACCAATTCACCATTAAGAAATGTTGTCTTGACATCTATTTGATGGATATGCCATCCCATTTGTGCTACAAGTGAGATCACGACTCGTATAGAAGTATAACTAGCCACTAGAGTGAATGTCTCCTCATAGTCAATTCCCTCCTTCTGAGAGAACCCCTTGGCCATGAACCTTGCCTTGTATTTCTCAATGCTACTATTTGCACCATGCTTGATCTTATAGATCCAGTGTGATCCAAACACTGCCCTATTTGTCAGTCTAGGCACAACCTCCCACACATTATTTTGCACTATTGAAGTATATTCCTCAACCATCGCATCTTGCCACACCTATTGCTATGCAGCCGCTTGATAACTGGAAGGCTCACTATCTACCAACTGACTAACTAATGCCATATAGTCATTATACTTGGCTAGTTATCTCTGCTATCTACTGTTTGTCCTAGGAGCTCCCACAAACTCCTAAGTATCCCTATGTGTCTGCTGGTTCTCGCTACCAATTTTAGAGGATGAAATATCAACCTCCATGCCTTCTTGATGCATCTCTTGGATTTTTTGCATATGATGCTCCATACTCTATGAAATCTCAGCACCTGAGCTTATGCTTGTACTAGTAACTGTACTCGAGCTTCGTTGCCCCTGATTCAGTTGAACAATCCCCGGAGCTTCTACTAGTTGCTTACTTTGATCATCTGCTGGCAAATCTCTAGACCTCCTAAATGCCTTGTCCTTCATGAACTTGACATCACGCCTAACTATAATCATCCTGACCCCTGGAATAAATATCTAATATGCCTTTGAGGTTTCAATATACCCCACAAAGTACCCTCTCTTTGTAGTCTTATCTAACTTGGAACGTGTAGGCCCTAAAATGTGACAATACGCCAAACTCCCAAATATCTTGAAGTGGCTGACATCTGGCTTCTTCCCTAGGAATGCCTCTTTGAGTGTCATCTTTCCCAATACCTTATGTGGAACCCTATTCTATATATATACTATTGTACTACATGCCTCTACCCATAAGTAGCGTGGCATATCCTAGTCATACAACATAGCCCTCGCTACCTCTGATATAGTCTGATTCTTCCTCTCAGCAACCCCATTCTACTATGGGTTGTAATGAACAGTCCACTCTCTCTTGATTCCTTCCTTGGTATAGAACTTTCAAAAATCTTTCCCTTTGTACTCACCTCCATTGTCTGATCGAAGAACCTTTATCTTCCTACCTGTTGAATTCTCCACAAGAGCTTTGAACTCTTGGAAGCAACTAAAAACCTCATCCTTGGTCTTCAAGAAGTATATCCAAGTATTCCTAGAGAAATCATCAATAAAAGTAACAAAGTACTTGTATCCTTTGAGAAACTTCGTCGACATTGGTCCACATATGACTAAATGTACTAGATCAAGAAAACCCTTGGATATGGTGTGACTCCTTGGAAAAGTTGCTTTCATAAACTTCCCCAATACACATCCCTTACATACATCATCATGCTTTGTACTCACCTCTGGAATACCTATCACTGTCTCATGAAGCAATTTAAGTGCTCTATGATGTATATGGTACATCCTCTTATGCCATAGCTCTCCTTGATCTCTAGAATTACAGTTGCTCATCAGTGTCTTATGAGTATCAAACTACAACCTGTGAAGTTGGTCACTCCTAATTCCAATAGCTATGGGTGACTTCTAATTCTTATGCTTGATTAACACATGCACCCCTCTAAAGAGTACATTATAGCCTTTATCCTGAAGGACGGATACAAAAATTGGATTCATACCCAATCCTGGCACATGCAACACATCATGAATGGGAATCAGCTTTCCATTCTCCCTCTAAAATAGAACAATCCTTTTCCCAACTTGATTGAGTTTGGACATGTTCCCCATAGAAATTTAGATTTTGATGTCCTCCTCCTTATAACTAGAGAAGTACTCTCTAACTTTTGTCATATGAAATGATGCCCCACTATCTATATACACCCTATGAGGTTGAGCTAACTATACAAGCTATGAGTGTAAACTCGTCCTCCATTCTACTAGAGAGCTCATATGCACTTGTTGAAGCTGTCATATGCTTCTTGCCTTTCTTTTCATTCTTCTTCCTTTGTGGGAAATCGCTGACATAATGGCCAAACTCGTGATAGCCATAAAATTTGATCTTAGACAAGTCCTTCTCACTTTGTGGATTTGATCCTTTGCTAGACCCCTTCTTTGCTTTCCCTTTTCCTAGTAGGGCAACATTTTCCTATTCTGCCTCACTTTTCTGACTCTTACTGTTGGTTCCACTAACAAGACTTAGTCTAAGCTCCTCCTAAGTGAAGTCACTCCATAGTTGATCCCAACTTGGTAAGGTGTCTCATCCATTGATAACTTGAAAAAAGACATCCCACCACTTAGTAAACCAATTTAGGGATATTTGTACTAGCTCATCATCATTTGGTTTATCTCCAACTACTACCAACTCATCCTTGACAAGTTTGAGTCTGGTGAGGTAACTTGTAACATCTTCCCCCTTGTTCATCCTAGTATTCCTCAAATTTTCTCTAAGAATTAGCTTCTGGTTGGTGGTAGCATTCTGGTATAGATTCAAAATGGCGTCCCACATCTTCTTTGATGTATCTAACTCTGTAATATGTGGAACAATATGGTCCTTAACTCCGTCAAGAATCAACCTCCTCACCTTGGCATCTTCCTTCTTATATGCTAAGAGTTGTGTTGGATCTGTAGGTACAACTACAACATTGATCACATCTTCCTTGATACCATTCTCTTCCAGCAATAAAGAAATTTTGGCTTTCTAGACACCAAAATTTGAGGCTCCATCCAATCTGTCCTGATCTCTTAAACTTGATGAGGCCATCTCAAAAGATAAAAAATAATAATAATAAATCTAAAGAAGTAGAACTGAGTTTTATAAACCCTCAATTTTTCCTTCATGTGCCTACACTAAGCCTTTTCTACCCTTAGATTAGCTCTGATACCATGTGAAAATTCTATTGTAGTTGTTGATTATTAATCTCCTATCTATATAGATTATTTGACTACCAAAAATTAATTCACAGCAAAAATTGAAAAATAACACAACTACAACTTCACAAATAAATCACAGGAATAGAGAAGAAAATATGCAAAACAATGAACATAATATTTTTGGACAAATTGTCCATGGAAAAACCCTGAAGAGAAAACCAGTACTACAAATGAGGAATTTTATTAAACTTTAGCAAATCAAGAGATACATAAAATGCTTGCCTCTTACTGGTAGAGCTTCGACAATATTCTTCTCTGGAAATTCTTCCCTTAATTTCTCTTGCTGAAATTCTATTGTTGTTGTCTCTAACGCTATCACTGTGCCCTTGCTATCACTACAAATCTTTCTCAAGTGTGTGTTTTCCAAATGCCCATTGATCCCCTTTTAAACTCTACTCATTGAAAAACCAATGACCACGATTTAATCTCAATCAATGGTTGAGATTAATTAGACTCTAACAAACCCTAACTGATTGGTTTCTAGAAGTCTCTAGTGGAATCATTTAATTAATTAATTAAGAGTCCACTTTCTAGAAGTCTCTAGAAAAAAACAATTAATTAATTAAATATTCTTGGGTTTAGAGACACCTGTCCAAGCTACATAAAATAACAATTTTGATATACAAGAGTTAATTATTTAGTTCACTTTCAATTTATTTATTTATTTTTAATTATTATTTTCTTTAAAAAGATGATAAAGTAGGTATATATATGTTTTGGTTTTAATAGTTGTAGGTATTTGTGGGAGCCATTTTTTAATTTATTGATGAGTAGAAATTATAAAAAAATTGGTGTGATTAGAATAATTAAAATTGTAATATAGATTTGTAGAAAGTTTGTTAGGCTTAAGTTTTATTGAATATACTTAAAAGATTTTGATATAAAATGTTGCCACTATAGAATGAATGAATTACATAAAGTTATTTTACATATATATGTTTAACAATGGGGTTTTCTATATTTACAATTTATTTCAAGGATCTATGTTACTATGTGTTTTTTTTACCCAGGGGTATCCCCACAACCTAGCCCAGTAGCCTAGCGGCCCATATCTTGGGTACCTGAGGTGAGCTAAGGCGAGACTAATCCCCCTAGGGATGCACCCGCACACCCGCAATACCAGTGCATCGGTTGAATCAACACCTCAGAGTCGAACCCAAGACCATGGGGAGCAAACTCACGACTTAAGCCTCCTCCGCTATCTAGGCAGGTTAGGGCTAAAGCCCCTATGTTACTATATGTTACATAAAGTTATTTTTTATTATCTAAATGGGTTATTTTTTATTGGCTCCTTTTCAATTTTTAAGTAACTATATATGAAACTCCAACATATAACAATATTTAGCCAACGTAAAAATTTAGAACATTTCTAAAAATTATTGCTTTGTCTTTTTAAAAGTTGTAGTATCTTTTGACATTTATAATTAATAATTGTTCTCGCTTCAATAAATAGACATTTTGATATACAAGAGTTAATTATTTAATTCAATTTTATTCTTTTTAAATGATTGTTTTCTTTAAAAAGATGATATGTGTTATTTTTTCATATGGTATTAAATTGTAGATTAAAATTGAGTTCAAATTTTATGAAAAATCTTATGAATGTGAGAAATAAGTAGTATTATTAAGAATAAAGTAATGTAATTACATATCTTTATTTGCAAATGTTTATAATACTTATTTTATTTTTAATTTAGAATAACATTCCATTAAAATTCTCTACGATTTAAAATTATATGCTTTAATTGTTTTCATTATAATTGAGTATAACATTGTGCATTCTTATAGAATATTTTTTTGGTACTTGAGCTATATGATCAGACAGTATACATAGTTTATTTGATCTAACTTATTAGCATATTTGCATTCCTTTAAAATTTAATCAGTTCTATTATTATTGATCAATATAAATTTTAATTAGAAAATATAGAAAGTATATCAAACTAAAATTTATATTTAATTGTAAATATATTATTTTGAGAGAGAAGTAAGGCTAAGGAAGATTTATATCATACCTTTTTTGTATGTTTATATCACACCATCTATCCTTTTGCATTACAAGCTACCAATAATATGAGGCCTTCTCTTTGTAGAAGTTATTATGATGTATATACATTGCATTCTATATTATGATAATAGATCTCCTTCCTTCTTTTGCATTGTAAGCTACCACAATATATGGCCTTAAAATCCTATTCATTTTCTAAACTTCTCTAAACTATACAACACATCAAGTATTATGATGTCAGGCCTCCTTTCAATAAAATAGAGCTTCAAAACCCTATTTATCTTAGAATTTTTTATACATCACAAACCATACCCAATATCATGATATATTGCATACCATATTTAACATTACGGTGTCACTTCATTCCCCCTATAATATACTTTATCATTAGACAAATTAGGGTTTTAATCTAATTAGGGCTACATTTAATGTTAATAATCACTTTAAGTTTAACCCTAATATGAATATAATAATCAATTTAAGTTTAACGTTAATATGAATATAATAATCACAAGAATTAGAGTTCAATCTATGGTAATAAAAATCTTTAAAGTGAAATCATAATATTGGTTTATCTAAATAATTTTATTTTTTTTGAAAAAGAAAGGGGTAAAAACTTTATTGGAAATCAGAAACCAACATTACAAAAAACCAAGGGACCCAGCCCCCGAAAACATCAGCAAAAACCAAAATCAACTATCCCCATGTATCCTCCTATCCTCCTCAAAGAACTGATCCACATCCTGACGCAGCTCAGGGGAAACCTGGTCCCAATCCTCAACCTTCCAACCTCACTATCATGCTCAGAGGCCCATTTGGCAAGGCAGTCAGTAGCACGATTCCACTTCCTCGAGATGTGAACAAAGGAAGCAGCTTCCATCTGAGAACTAACCTAAAGAATCTATTGAACCACTAAAGCCAACTGCCAATTTATATCAGAAATCTTCCGCTCATTCAACAGATTAATCAAGACCTATGAATCAGCTTCACATATAACCTTTCGCCATCCCAGAGCAAGGGCCTTCTCAATGGCATAAAGAATCACCAGCCCCTCCATGAGGTTAACAGTCTTCACCCCCTCATGAATAGAGAACAAAAAAATCATCGACCCAACAGAGTCCCTGCCAACTCCACCAATCCCAACAGGCCTAGGATTTCCCCTGGAAGAACCATCCGTATTAATCTTTAAAAATCCATTTGGAGGAGGTAACCACCTACCAGCTCATTCAACTCTTTGTTTCCCATACCTGCCATTCCTTGACCGGACCACAAAAGAGTGAATTTCCTGAAGACCCAGTCTTTCCACCAACTCAGCATCACCTCTCTCCAAGGGGAGAACCACATCACTCTTAGTCTCAACTGACTCCTACACCATTCCTAATGTACGCAACCACACTTGCCGACCCAACAACTTTTGATCATGAAAGATTTGGCGGTTCTGCTCCAGCCAAATTTGCCAAAGTAAAAAGGTAGGGCCCGCATACCAAACATCCTTCAAAAAGGATGCCATAGAAGGAGGTCTGCCCAAACTATCCCAAAAATCAACTAAAGAGCAAGCGTGAATGCAAGGGAGCTTCCACACCTCCCACCACCAGTGCCAAAGTTGCACAACAAAGGGGCACCAAAAGAAAAAATAAGAAGAATCTTCTTCCTCTCTCCCACACAAAACACAAACTGAAGGTCCCTGGAATCCCCATTTATGAATGTTATCCTAGGTCAAGCACCTA
>VDFB02000013.1:66429097-66449797 GCA_007258455.2 Sequoia sempervirens | reverse complement strand
ACCCACCGGTGCTTTTTCCATACGCATCTATCCATCTAAAGGCATCTCTCCATCATTTTCCTCGATATCTACCAAGCCAGCGCTGTTTGTGGCAGGGAATGCAAGAAAGGCGTTGGCGTTATCTATGTGTTTGAATGAACTCTACGCCTGCCAAATGCATTTGTTCAAAAATTTCTAAGAACTTTCCTCTTTTCTCTTTTTTTGCGTATTCTGCAATTATTGTGCAGGTACTGCATTCTATGAGAAGACGTATCTTTGAGGCATTCTATCAAATAGTCCACAAGTCTTGTCTATGCTTTTAAACCATCAAACAGTTCAGTGCGCCCTGTCTATGCCTCCACATTTTGCCAAAGAACAGTTCACATGCCTTGTCTATGCTTTTTGCAAAAAAATTGCCAGAGAACAGTTCAGCCCGCCCTTTCTATGCTTCTATTTCGATGTTGGCTATACACTATGAATAGCATTTATTTTACTTTATTTTGAAATGTTTCTGACACTTTTTTCACTGGTAAAAAGCATGTGACTATGACATCTACTCTTTATTGAAGATCTGCGTATTAATCATGGACATGTGGGTCGTTCTATTTGCAGGGTGAAAATTATATGTCTGGCAGATATATTTAGCTGTGCGCTGGTCTTACATGATATTGTATGAGCAATCAACTACCGTCTTAATAACAACTGTTGCTATTGATAACTATTCTCCCATACACACAAACTCCACAATGCTAGTAATACTCCCTAGATTTGCGCATACAAATCAGAGAAGTAAAGGTGCAAACATTGATTGCAAAGTTAATGACAGAGGTGGCAACCTGTCTCCATATGAGTAAGATAATAACAGGGTGGTCATATCAAATGGTAGTATTGTCAAACAACAGGGAAGGTTATCATGTCACATAGATTGTGTGCTTTAATTTCCATCTCCCATCATTAATATTGCTGGTGTATGTTGAGGTACTCTCTTGTATTGTCTATATTTTGTCTGATTCATTGTCCAGCCATAAGCAATTTGCCCTGATTTTTTGTCTAGTTAATTACTCCTCGCTGTCCAGCTAAACGTTGTAGGTGTCAAAGATTGAATAATGTTGTCTAGGAGTACAGTCATGAATGGCAGTATTTTAGCTGAAGCATGTATTTATTGCAGAGTTAAAAAAGTTTGAAACATACCTTTTCCATCAAAGATATCTTTTAACTCATGAATTACACTCATGAAAAGTGCTTTAAAGAAGTTGATAACCCACATGTGAGATGATTATCATAGTTGAGAATATGATTATGATTTATTGCAAAATTATGAGGGTGCTTTTTCTTTGTAATTAAGGTATTGACTCAATATCTTTTCAAATAAAGTCAATGTCAAAGCATGATCCACTTATAAGCCATTCTTTTCATCATCCAATTTCTTTTGGTCCTTTCATTTAAAATCATGCCATTGTGTGAAGGTAATAATTCAAATGAGTTCAATATTTTAATCCTCACATAATTGTCTTTTCTTTTCATAGGTACAAAAGCAAACGAAGGACAATCAAGGTACCAAAAGCGAACAAAGGCAAGTGAAAGGTACGAAGGAAAAGTGAAAGGAAAAGATACAAAGCGAAAGAGAAGGCTATCAAACGAAAAGGAAAGGAGGGGAGATTTTTTTTTGAAAACACATAGTGTTTTTAAACGCTTTAAGTGTTGATCAACACTACTTCACGAAGTTGTTTATCCTTTCGTTTTAGAACACTAATTTTCATTTGGGTCTAAAATGAACAATTTGATTTTCATTGCAAAAGGCTTAAAAGGAATCTTAGGACAAACTTACTAGATTTCGTTTTGGGCTAAAAATTGGACAAGCAATCTTCATATTTCATTTGGTGCTTAAAACGAACTCACAATTACTTTGAAGGTTATAAAACGAACAATTGTTTGAATTGTGTGATCTTGTCTTTTGAGTACGTATCCTCTCCCCTTGCGCTTCGTGCGATCTAGGGTGCAAGAGAAACACTCAAAATACATTTTATTGCTTTGAAACACTTCAATTTGGGCTTAAAAATTGAACATCTTGTGTGAGTGTGAGTAGGGGCATTTTTGCGTACATTCTCTTTCTTTGTGCCATCAAAGATCGATCGAGTTATGGATTGTGTCTTTGCTCGCTTTTGTTTATCTTAGAGGGCCTGCCTTGGGGAAAAAGTACTCACCCAAGGGACGACTCAACTGCAACACTCTAAAGCCAAGAGTATTTCTAGCTGAGATATAAATGAGGGTTTTGGTTAAACTCCATAATCACGCGGTTGGCTCCGACAGGATGGATCCGAAAGGGGACTCTTGCCGTATGGGTCAATCTCCACGAACGGAAAGTCCTTACTAGAACCTATGTGCTAGAATTTGCAAAAATCCTTAATCTATTTGTTGGTGCAAGAACGGCCTGCTCAAGCCACCTATCATTCCCACGGGTCTTCTAGTAGAGATGGAAAGCATGCCATGGGAGTTTCATGGTACATGTCACACTCATTGACATTAATGAGCCATGGAGGGGAGCCAAGTGGGTCAAAGCATCTAACCATCCGCTAGAGATACAAGCCGTGAAATAGATTCTGTTCAAGTGGAATCCGCTAACAAATATTTTCTACACATCCATAGGGTTTAATTGTTCTTCGCTTGAAAACACAATGTTGTAATTCAAAACATTTTGCAAACAAACACATTCAACATGATTCTCAAAATTTCAAACCCCTCTTGAAGACAAATATCATTGACTCAATCCATATGTTACCGCTCTCTGCCGGATTCACGCCTCAGAGATAGTTCCTAAGCATTGATTATACTCAATTTGTCTCTTGAGTAAACAATAGGAAAACCCTTGCCTTAAGTTCATTGAATTTCCACATAAAATCTTGTGGGGTTTAAATAAATTAAGACATTGGACATATTAGTTTGAAACTTTAATCAAAGAGAGTGTTTTTGGTAAAATAAATCCATTAAGCAAAGCTAAG
The DNA here is from genome assembly GCA_007258455.2 of Sequoia sempervirens. Classification (NCBI taxonomy): domain Eukaryota; kingdom Viridiplantae; phylum Streptophyta; class Pinopsida; order Cupressales; family Cupressaceae; genus Sequoia; species Sequoia sempervirens. The sequence goes on along the minus strand of VDFB02000013.1, from coordinate 66,446,819 downwards.
TAAAATGAACTTTCATGTGTGTTGAAGACTCCAAATCCCAAAAGCACAAATCATTGATTGGAAATCCAAAATGTTCAAATCATTTCTTGGTTACAAAGGTCTTTAGGAAGCATATGCATGCTCTTCAATACCTAGGTCTAGGAAAACAAAGTGGTCTTTTTAGGTTCATCTAGGGATCAAAACAAATCAAACCTCTTTCATCCATCTTTCAAAACATCCAAACATCCATCTCACAAGTCATCTTTTGAAAAACCTTGAAATCATCCTTGAAATGCTAGGCTTTATGACAAAATCAAGCAATCATCCAAACTCATTGAGATCAAGTCCTTGAAAACATTTATCAAAACACCTTTGGTTATGAATGTGTAAATGCATCCTTTTGCATATCCTTAGTCAAAGTCATCCAAATCATCTTGTCTAGCTTAGTGTATGTAGATGAATCCTTCTCCATATACTTAGTGAAACAATCATTTTGTTTGGGTAGGTGTGGGTAGATGCATCCTTCTCCCTCACACATATCCAAATCATCATCCTTGAACACAACTATCCTTTTAGATCATTATCAAACATCTTAGGGCTCCTTTGTTCAAAATCCAAATCAAATTCCAAATCAAGATCAAGGACAAAAGTCTCAAAATCCAAAATCAAACCAATCAAAAATCCAAAGCCTAGTATTTCATTCAAGATTTATCAAGTTTCAAACATCCATAATATCCATCTTAAACATCACCATCATATCATCATCACATTTGATCCCTAAAAAGGTATCCTAAAAACTTTCACTTTGGGGACATAAAATAGAGATTAATCCAAGGAATCAAGAGATTCATCTCCCATATTCTTGAAGATTGATCCTTGTTTTATGGTTCAAACGAGATCTCAATACAAGAAGAGTATGGAAGCCCACAAAGAAACTCCCGCTTCAAGTGACCTTAGCCAAACAAACATAGAAATGAATCTCACAGAATCAAGCAATCCATTGATCCCCTTATCATCACAAAACCCACAAGAAGAAAATCAAGGGGAGGACCCTACCTTTGGAATGTCTCATCAAGAAATAGCTGAAATTCTCCTAAATTCGGACAATCATCGAATCATCAACATCATGATGAGACTCAACCCTTCATTATACATGCTTGAATTGGCAAAACAAGGGGCCAAGTTGCCTTCAGATTTTGATGTGAGTAGCATAGTGGAGACATCATTTCCACCAATCTCATCCACCCCCATCACACCCATCATCGCATCCAACACGATTCCAAATCCGCCACCACTACCACCAAAACCAAATGCGGTAAGACAATATGACATTGCGCTAAAAGCTCACCAGACCTACCAAAAGGCCATCCAACAATATCTAGCCAAGCAACAAGCACGACGAGCTTGACAAATGCAACAATCCTCTCAAGCTGCCCAAGCCTCTCAAGCTACCCAACCAACATGAGCACAAACACAAAAGATGACAACTGTTGAGAACAAAGATCAAGATCACTCCATCATTGAATACCTTGAAGTTGTGTCTATTCCATCCAATGATCAAATGAACATATGTCAAGAGTCACTTCTCAATCATGATCAAAATCCACCAACAATACCCAACAATGATCCAATTCCACAAATGTCAACATCATTTGACCCTATGGTTGAAGACATTAGAAATCTCTCTACCGTAATTGTTGAAAACAATGTTCAAGATCTATCCATCAATAAAGATATTTTCACTTCGTCTGATGAGGCATCGACCAATGATCATGTTGAAAATGTATCTACATCACCTAATGAGGTAGAGGACATATCTCAAGAAATTATTCTAAAGTATGATCAATGTCTTTCACCAAAGTATAGCAATGGTCCTTTCCAAGACATATTGACATTCTTCGACCTCATGATTGCCGATATTGAAGGGATCTTCAACTCGACACCTGATCCAAGTCCACTCAAAGATCACGATTATATTAAGCCACTTTCCATGCATAATGAAGATATCCAAAAGCCATTTGTAAGCAATCCATCCTTTGAAACCGACCCATGTCAAGAGCTTGATCCAAAGCATATCGAAAGCAATCCCAAAATAAATCAAGATCAAAAATTTGTATCTCCAAGATACTACAATGATCTAATGGATATTCTCCTATCCACACAAGATGATCACATCCACATAGCACTTACTCCTCCATCTACCCATGAGATGCTTTCTATGGATGGACACGTAGATGATCTTCATCTAGAACAAGATTGTGTTACACAAAAAGAGTAGATTCTTAACTCCTACAATCAAATGGAGTTGTCAACATCAGGATCAAATATGTCCCAAACTTAGATTGGGGAAATCATGAATAAAGATATCCATCATTATCTGCTCAATAAAACAAGTCAGATAGAACATCCAAACTTAGCAGAGTAGCAAATTGAAAGAACGTCAACTACAATAGTCATTGAACAAGAGCTCTTGGAACAGGAGAAATCAAAGCATGAAGGTACTACTACCACCATACTGGGGGCAACTTCATCTTGTGCAAATGTCAACATAGTGAGCACGAAGAGTTCTTGTGATGAAACTAGTGTCAATACTACAACCAGTCACGTCATGAATCGTCATCCACCCATCACCCCATCCACAAAGTGGGACCAACATCAAAGGAAATATTTGAATCAAAGTACAAAGAACGTCATCAAAGCAAAAGAAGCTGAGAAGCATATCGAACAAATCAAATACAAATGGATACAAAAGAATACAAAGAAAGATCATCCCTATCAAACTCCATTAGTCAAAGAAACTATGGGGCAAAATCAAAAAAGGAAAAGTATCCATCAAGAATGTCCGCAAAAGAAAAATCAGGCTTTTCAAGCGACGTACAAAGTATATCAAGCAGTTGGTCCTAATTCCACACACACTTCCGTATCCATCCATCATTGCTCATCTTCCCAAGTTTGGAGAGTCAAAGGTTCCAAACTGTCAACCAATCCATCTCTTATCCCTAAACACACTCCATCCACACCTCCACGCATGATATCCAATTCTCATATATTGACTGCAGTATTGGCAACAACCCTTCATCATAAGGATTCAAGGCAATCTATCAATGATGTGCACACAAAGACAAAGTCAACCTGCGATCAACGGCTATCAAGAATCCCAAAAGTTGCATCTGCGTATGTATCTTAGCGCGTTCTTCAAAGTGGTGGATATCGATGGCACATCATGACAGTAGGTATCTACGCCACCACCACCGTGTGGTTCAAAGATGAATCTTCAAAACCAAAAAATCAAAAAGAAAAATCCAAAAAAAATTAGAAAAAAGGGATTGAAAAACAAGAAGATAAAAATCGCCCTTCAGTGAAAACCGCATGGGCAAGCTGGCAGCACATCCATGATGAAAACCTGGCAAACAGGCATCATGTGTAGAATCGAGCATCTACGTGCGCCACTTCAGGTGAAAGCATCTCATCCCATCCATAATAAATCGAGCATTCCATCCATCTTATCCATAATAAATCCATCCATCCATGAACCATTTATCCAATCCATCCGCATATATCTGCATCCATCATCTTAGTTATCTTGATCTTGATGAAATTTTGCAGCACACCTTACGCTTGCTTACGACAAACATCTTGACATGGGTCATTTTCATCAATCCTATCCTATGCAGTATTATATGAGCTATGAAGCATTATCCAAATGAGCATCCTTTATCCAAGCACCTTATCTTAGCGCAAGATAATCCTTGGCATCCTTTGTGTACTTACCTTATCCATCCATCCATCCACCTATCTGAGCATCCATCCGTAACATTCCATACATTGCTAGACATTGGGGGCAGATATTTACATCTTGCTTCAGGAGTAAATCTTGATATGTATCCTCCGACCTATGTGGCGATCTGAACATTGGAAAACATGAAATCAAATTGGTCAAGCATCTGCAATCCAAAATCTGAATCACTAGCCCATGGCACATTTTGATGAGAACATGTTCCTTATCACGCTTCATCTTTCATCGAAAATCGATCAAAACAATCACTATCAGTCGCATCTAAGCTGCACGTCAAACGTCACATCAAATCATCCAAACATCTTTTGTTCAAAACCAAGCTTCATCAAACATGATCAATCAAATCCAATCAAAAAAATCATCATCTTGGGATATCCTTATGTTGCTTAACACTATCCTTGCATTGTCGTGTATCCTCGACAATATTATCATCATCAATCTTGATTAATCAATCCTTGCATTGTTGTGTATCCTCAACAATGTTATCATCATCATCAATCCATCGATTTGATCAATCAACCTTAGCTTGGTCTTCAACAAAATCCCAAACAAAGCACTGATATCATCACACACATCCATATCAAAATTGTCAAAATCATGCAAAAATCCAAAAACATCCTAAACATATCAAAATCCAAAAACACTCAAAACATTTCAAAACATCAAAAACATTGGAATCCAAACTACGTCATCTTTGAGCTTAAATGTAGGCAAGGCTCATCTTTGATCAGCCCCCGAGACATCAAAATCCAAAAACATTCGAAAAAACATCAAAATCACAAAACATCAAAAAAATCAAAAAAATCAAAAACATTTGAAAAATCCAAAATCCAAAAACAGCCTCAAAACATTACAAAAACGTCAAAAACATCCAAATATTTGAAAAACTCCATCCGCCTCATCTACGCTTGCACCCGCAATAATCAATCATCCATAATGGCAGTCACCATCTTCATCCTTTGGCAACACAAATAGAAACAATCATAGCAGGCGGTAAAGCAAGCTTCAATCATTAAAAATCCAAATCCCGGAAGCAACAAACCTATAACGAAATCAAACTCTTGATCATTTTCAAACATGTTAGTCAACCTTATATCAACAGCCTATAAATCAACTTATCAAACCATCATAATCCTATACAATGCATGTCCTAGGATATATCATTCTAACAATCTGCATCATTTTGGATATCACCTTAGATTCTTATCTTATCAAAACAAAATCCCTTTGGCTGAAGGTATGAAGAACATTGGCTTGTTTATTGTACTTGATCTTTTCTTTTGATTTATCTTATTATTGCGCTCATTCTAAGGACCTCTCGATGATATCCGAGCGAAGGATTTAGATAGATAGGAATGGGGCAGCGATCATTATCTTTTTTCTACTGTGCTTGTTGGACGTTCTTGTAAAATAACTTGGTGAATACTTGCTTTGTTAGGTATGCCCTAGCAAGGTTTCCGTATGTCAAGTGTGAACAAGAATACTCCTATCTGCTTGTTGAGTCAAAGTCCATCACACTAGGTACAACGCCATCCTGGTTCTTGATACCTTGATGCATCGTACCTATGCGTGTTATCAAACATAAAGTAAGTGACCCTTTGAAAGTCCCAATCCTTGATAAGCAAATCGTCATCATTTATCATCATCATCATCTATCATCATTTATCATCATCATCATCTATCATCATCTCTAATAAAGTCTCGACCAATCATGGACTTGATGGATCCTCTTGTCATCATCTCATTTCCATGCTAACATAACATTGCCAATGCATCCATCATGCATCCATCGTGCATCCACATCCTACATCCGAAGGTATGCATACCACATATCATTCATATCATACATCATAGGAAACATCGATCATTTCACATGCATTGCATATCATCATCATAATATAGATCTGTTAGTCTAAGCATCTCATAACTCATCCATTGCATAATCACAGCATATTACATCACCCATCTCATCCATCTCGCATCATATCACCATTTAAGTTGTTTAGGATAATATAGATTTGTTATTCTAAGCATCTTAAAATCATCTCATTTACATCATCATCCATAACCATCCATTTTGAACCTCTTTATCATTAGATCGACCCTCAAATTGAATCTTTTCACTCAATCTCTCGAGGGGGCAATGTACTAGTGTACTTCTTTCCACTGGGGCATCTAAAAAATTAGAAATTTTTAAATTTTGATTGCGGCAAGTTATTCTTTGAACCAACGCAACAAGTACATTGCTTCAAAGAGGGGCAAAATGTAGACATGTCAAATTTACATCATGCATAATCATATTCCATTCATCAAATAAATTAGGACTTTATTTAAATCAAACCCAAATCATATTCCACCATTTTCTGATTTAAATAAATCAATTATCAAAGTCTTGAAAGTCAAAATCATCTAATCAACATTAAATCAGCATAATCATCATCTATTTAATCTAACCCTGATTAAATACTCACCCACTTGCATTCTCTAGATTTGGCCACTTGCACATGAAATTGCATTTAATTGATTTATCAAAATTATTTATTTTCAACTTGGCATAAAGGAAGAATATTCTCCAAGTTTGAATTTCCGCCCAAGTGGACATGTACACCCAACAGAGCATTTATGAGGCCTTACATGTCTCTTACATGTCCCCTTCCAAAGTCAAACTCAACATTCATTGCAAATTTGAATTCAAATTTTCCCTCTCATGGGCACTCTTCCCAAATCTTGCACATACATCAACCAATCACATGATGACAAGTGTCCTCCTATCATTGGCAGAATCTTTAGTCCCACATTGGTCCCTCTTCAACACTCAGCATTTGAAAATCTTTAAATAGCAGCTTCATCCTCAAGCAAATCCTTCACAATCTTTAGGCAAAGTCACTCTCTTAGTTTAAGAACTGATTTTGTTCATCCACAATCTTAGCATTTTCATCTCCACAATATTGCAAGGTCACTCTCTTCATTTGAGATTTGATCTTGTCCATTTCATCATCATCATCTAAGCTTATTAATCAAGGGTTGGGAAAGGGTCACTAGCACATGTGACACCAATCCAACATGGAATAGGTGATTATCATGCTTTTGAAATGTTTTCTTGAGGCTGTTTTGTTACTTGTGGAATTTCTTTAGCATAGGTATTTTATTTCATGGAGGTATTTGCTGATTTGTGTGTTTAGACTAACCTTTCTAATGAGTATTTGAAGTTGGTCTTACATGCAGATTTAGGGTACTTCATCTTGGTGCTAGAAGGAGGGCTGAATCTATTTTGTAATCTGCTCTGTTTGCATTTTGAAATCTGCTTTGCTTATATGGCCTCGATTAAAACATGGTCTATACTTTTGTTGGAAGGATTATGAACATGTATATTAAAGTCTTGAATACAAAGTTTCTTGAATCTGTAGTGGCTTACTCGCATACAAATGAAACACTTTTTGAATTCCTTTTAGCAGAACTATTAAATAAGCAATAGTTCTATTAATAGTTTCTAGAGTTATCTTTTCTGTGTATTCATGTTGACTCGGTTTTTGTCAGTTAAGTCTTGGAACTATTCTTAGTTTGAACTTTGTTTTAGAAACTGGATACTCACATTATCAATAGAAGGAGATTTGTTCATTACTTTAGCTACTTCACATCTAACATGGCTACAGGTTGTATAAGGAGCAGATTTTTCCCATTTATTAAGAATTACTCCATACTCCTCTGCATAGTTTGACAGCGGCATGTCACTTGTCTGCACCCTCTTAGGTGCTTGGAATGAGCCATCATGAATGATCACATGGCACTCTATTCTTTCGGAAGTCTTGTCCCATCGCATTAATCTCTTCAACCTGCATATGCAGATTTTGAAATATTACCAGTTGTTGTAGGTCGAGTCTATTGTGTGTTTAAAGCTTCTCCTGTCAGATGTTCAGTGGAGATTCCAGATTCATCCCAATGTAAAGCTTCTTTACATCTGTAAATAACATCATGAAAGGTTCTTCTCAATAGCTTTCTGTGCAAGCCCGTAGTATGCATCATCAAATAAATTTTTTTGTCAGACAGTTCATGCGCCTTGCTTATGCTTCCAAATTTACGCGCCTTCAATCAGTTCTACTGAAGCTTTAATATCCACTGAGTGTGTTTCTTCTACATGGAGCACGTGTCTTCTATTTTTATCACCCACCGGTGCTTTTTCTAGCAAGTCCTAGAATATGTAAAACTTCACTAAGGGTATTAACCCTACCATCACTAAAACACAACTTTACCTCTCCTTTGCCCACAATGTTTTTTGTGCTATTATCTCTAAAGAAGAAATTCCATCCATCATATGCAGTAAACTTTGTGAACCACTCCTTGTTAGGATTCATATGATAGGAGCAACCTGAATCAATAAGCCAAGAGTCATCACCAACAATATTAGATGTAATGATTGATGCATCATTACCGTCATTTGAGGATTTCTCTGTAGAAGCATCAAAACTCTTTTTCTTGTTCTTACAATCCTTCTTTACATGTCTAGGTTTCCCATAATTCCAACACTTTACCTTACTCTTACCAGGGGTTTTAGACCCTCCTTTGGACTTACCCTTTCCTTTCTTGTCTCCCTTAGGTTCCTTTTCCTTAGGCCTAACTCTTACAAACAAGGCATCTTGGGATCTCATTTTAGACTTCCTCCTCATCTCCTCTAATAGGAGAGTAGGAATTATATTGTCCATCTTAGGATTTGCACCACTACCACTGATAGCAACAATTAGATTTTCCCAAGCCTTTGGTAAAGAACAAAGTAACAAAATGCATTTATCTTCATCTTCGAGCTTTATATCTACAGATGCTAACTAACTCATAATCAAATTAAAAGCATTGAAATGATGTGCAACACAATCACCATCTTTCATCTTTAAATAATACAATTGTCTTTTCAGATACAACTTATTAGTAAGACTTTTAGTTTGATAGATATCACCTATCCTCTTCCATAATTTATATGTGGTAGTTTCATCTGAAACATTCAAGAGAACAACATCAACAAGACATAATCTTATGTTCCCTCTTGCCTTCTTATCAAGATTAGCCCAATCCTCATCTAGCATTGTTATAGATGGCTTTTTATCATTACAAATAGCTAACCATTGATCTCTCTCTTCAAGGAGATCCTTGATTTTTAGTTTCCACATCTCATAACTAGATCCATTGAATCTTTCAATATCTAAATGAGAATTAGAACTCATTGCAACACACTTATTTTACAAATATACAATAACACAATAGTAAAAGCTCCCACTACAGCCAAAAAATATTCAAAATTTTAAGAGAAAGGCATCCCAAACTCTAACCAACCATTAGCTTTGATACCAAATATTGAAAATTGAAGGTAAAATTGTAGATTAAAACTTGTAAAACCTATGAGACTATAAATTTAATTAAGTGTTCTTTGTCACGATTCTTTTTGTATGATTATCTGTTTAGATTAATTTTATCAATTGTAGAAAGAGATAGAAGATTGTAGAAGAATGAGACAAGAAGATAGAAGTGACACAAAATATACATGGAGAAACTCTTTCAGGAAAAAACTCCACCACCAGAATCAATAGTGATTGTATTATTTAACATTAGAACAAGATTACAATAATTTAATATCAATCCTTGATTGGTATGCTTCCTTGCCTTACACAATCCTTCTTCACAACCTGCAAATAAACTTTGATAGAACTCTCTTCAACTTGTTGCAATTAATAGATAATTATGAACATTATAAACTCCAAAGAGTTGAAAATTACAAGAGGATAAAGCTCCTCACAAAAATCTACACCTAGATTGGGCAAGTAGATTTCCTCCGTGAAATCCAAAGTCAAACCAAGTCCTTCCTCAATTTAGGTGCCCCAAACTGAAGACTTAACTGATCGTTGGTTACAAAGATATCTTGCAAGCATCACCTCAAAGTTGGCACCCAAGAATGGCCCCCACTTAACTAAGCCTTGTAAATATCTTCTCATGCAAAAGGTGTTAACTAAAAGATGCCAACTTGGGCGCCCAAGGTGGGTCTAAGTCAATATAAGTTAACTGAAACATATCTCTCCATCAATTCATGCAAACATTATGCATGATTGATCATCCCCACTTAACTGAAAGTATCCACCTGTTATTTGTCATGCAACTCAAGTCAATTGAAGTCAACTACATGCAACTGAAGATAATTGAACTGAACTGAACTAATACTGAACTGACAGTGCCACTCCACACATTGTAAATATCAATCCCTATTTTATAAGAACAATACATGCATTACATAAGAGTTATCAATCCTCTAAATAGTTAATTGAAACAAGGTGGGTTCCACCTTCCATTTGGGTGCCCCATGTTCTCCTATTTTTTACGATCTCTTCTTGGGTATCCCCACATGCAAAAAGATACTTGCTCAAAAATAAACAATAAGAATATGCCAAAGGTATAGTTATTTGTGAAGTATAAGGAAGGAAATTTTTTTTTTTAAAGATTAAATTTAAACATCCATATAATGTTTTATGTTTTTTTAAATATTATGGTGTCAATGAGTTAGTAGTTTAATTAATAAATTTTTATTACGTTGAGATGCATTATACAGTTAAAGCAAACAACCTGTATCAATAAAAATGAGTGAGGTTGAAATTGGCATGTAGATGACAGTTGGAGTAGTATTTTCTAATAGGTTTTACTTTATAAAAAATTGCACAAATAAAAATAAAGATAATGGATTTTTTTCCAAATGTTTCATTCTTGTGCATCTATATTTCACGTTCACATAAATAAAACGGTTATTGGTAACAGTTGCATTCTTCCATAACTATTTTTCGTAACTTACATATTGGATATCAATTGCTCTTGATAAATCACCATTTCACAAAGATGTTGCAGTTTTCATTCTCAGATCTATGGTCAATTGGCATTATTTTCTTTTAAACTTTTTAGTTCTTTTTGAAGGGATAGCTACTTGCATTTGAAGTTTTAAATTTAGGATTACGATGTATATCATTCCTAAGGGTATTCGTGCCCAGGTTGTTGCTCCTTACATTTTTTGGTTTATAGTTTTAGGGTATTAAAATGCTGAAGTATCTAAGCAAAATGTTTTATCTATGTTAGCTTATCAAAGTGGGATTGTGTTCAAGCTGATAATAATATGTAAAATGATCTATATGACATTGAAACCAACCACTTCATTATTCTTTACAGAGTACTAAATAATTTTGAACCCTCATCTCCTCTGTTGTTTTTTCAATCGTTTGCTTTTGCTCTAGAAAATTAGTGCAGCTTCAAACAAATTGGTTGTGATTGCCATCGGTATGCCTATCTTTCCCATTAATTGTAACTTATGATTTGAAAACATGTGTTTAATCTTGTAGACATCCAAATTTGACCATTGCCATATAGTCAAACCTATTTCCTTTATTCGTCTATCTCATCCGTATTAATAAAATAATTTATTTAATTAATATTTCCCCCTTTACCTAAAGTTTCTAAAGTATTTAATTTAATAATCAAATACTTTACCTTTAGGCCCCTTTCCTCTTTAAATTAAATAAATACATCAATTTATTTAATTTAGTCACTCAACCTTGTTGAATTTAAATCAATTTTAAATTCTTTTTTTTCTCTCTCCTTGTCCCATCCTCCATAATCTTCTCCTAATCTGGATTAGTCTAATTAATACATGATTAGGATGTGCACACCCTTAATTAGGGATTAATGTCACATCCTCCAACTTGGCCACTTGTCTATAATCCTTCATTAATCTTCTTAATCATGTATTTGCATAACCTTAATCTAATCACATGCCATCTTTGGCATGTCCTCTAAATCAACCTTCATCATCACTTTCTCCATTTGGCATTGACCTCTTCCCCATGTGAATTTAAAATTCACATTTATTCATCCAATGCATTTCTCTTCCCCATGAGGATCTTTGACAAGTCACATCACTCACATGGGTCAAAATCCTACTTTTTGGGAACCTTGTCTTATCCATGAGATACTCCCAATCATGTGAATTTAAAATTAACATTTATTATCACAACCACTTCTCTCTTCCCCATGATGATGTGTGAGGAATTCTAAAATTCCTCACATGGCATCATCATTCCCACTTGGGGACAAGAAATTCCTTTTTGAGGAAATCTTCTCCCCTTCCAAGGTACTTGTCCTTCCTCCACATCACTTGTACCCTCTCCACCTCACATTCTCCTCCTTGCCATCTCATCTCCACATGGCAAGATGTGAGGGTTTGTGATTCCTCAACTCACCATAGCCCTCCATCTTGGCCATGGTGGCTCAATCTTAACCGTTGAATTCTCTAGAGAATTCTCTCTTCCTATAAAAAGGCTTCTCTTCTCATTCATTCAATTAAGAATAATACTCATTTTTGCATTCAAGCTCTTACGCACTTTTACTCTCAAGTTCAAGCCATTTTGCATACTTGCATACATCTCCATTGTTGCATTTCAAGCTCACACTTGCATTCCTTTTGCTCATCCACTCAAATACCCACCTTCATCATTTGAATCCCCATTCCATCCTCATCTATTCGCATATCCTCTTAGATCATCTTGCCATCAAGGAGCACACATTCAAGCTCTATCCAAGGGCCAACCAAGAAGATCAACTCAAGCAAAAGTATAATCACTCTTGTAGCTTTCTTTTGTTTGAGTTTAACTTAGGCTAATCTTGAAGTGGTTTTGTGTTTCTTTACATTGCATTTTCAGTTTGTTTTTGCATATTTAGAGTAGAAAAACACTTGTACACAAATCTTATTGAATTCACATGCTTAAAAGCTTGTACAGTAAAATTTTAGAAATTTCAAAAGTTTTAATTGGTTGTTGGTAGTTACTGAAGATTGTGTATTTGTGTAATTGATAACTGAGTTCAATAATTTGGAAGGAAAAGAAGAAATTTTAATTGACAGTGAGGGTAGTTTGAATGAGTGATAAGGGGACTACAATTGTAGTTGCTCTGCTCACTAGGGCCATATGCTTTGTGAGGTTGCACTTTCTAAAGTGGCCAAGGCCTCCCTTGAATATGGAGCAGTTTAAAGGCTTGTCCATATTGCCTAGGACAACAATTCCAATTGGTTATCACTTGGAACTTCTGCTTGATTTAGACACATGTATATTTGATAGGAAATTGGTAATTACACTAGATGTAATTGAGAAAAATAAATGGCCGGTGCTCAATGCCATTGATTTGGTGATCAAGGATGGATCTGTTTGCTTGTGCCCTAAGAATTCAAAGAAGGTAAATAACTATATCTAGAAGTCAATTCTTAAAATTCATTTTTTTCTATATTTTTTCATTGCCTTTTTTGGGTCAAATCTTGGGTAAGTTTATGGGCAGCCATTAAAGTGGGATTTGTCAGGTTTTCATTAATGGTTCTCCTTAATGGTGAGATTAATGTGTGACTTGTTTGGCTCTCCTCCCTTGTTGTACTACATGCCAATGGAAACAGATTCAATGAGAGTACCCCTTCTTGGGCCTTACAATCCTCTATTTGAAGCTCTCCCTCTCACTTAACCATGAGCTCACAATTTTAGAGAGTTTTTTCCATAACCTTATCAATTTATATCATTTACATCTATCTAATTGCACACTAAATATTAGTACATCCTGGATTCACAACTTCAACCTCTCTTATTTAGAACTTGTGTCATGTCAAATGGACGGTCAAATTCCACCATGGATTTCAACTCAGTTCCCATTGAATTCCTTGACATTAGCTAACAACGGTCTCACTCGAGAAATTCCATCTTGGTTGTGGGCTATCGTCGCTTCCTTATCAGAACTAAATATCTCATGGAATCATCTGAATGGGTCCCTTTTTCCAAATGGTCATAATTCTAATATTTTTTTCTTGGATGTATCTGAAAATGCATTAAGTGTACACATACCTTTTGTGTGGTCAATAATGGATTAAACCTCACATTCTTTTATTACGAGAAAATTCCACTTTCCTATTATTTTGGTGTTCAATAATAAATTGCTTTTAATAAGATAAGCATCATTTATAGGGTGTTGTACCCTTTACACAATGAGCCATAAGGGCCAAAAAGGAGCAACAAGGTTTTGAAAGGACCAAGAACCTTTTACAAGCCTAAGAAAGTACCAACGGAAACAACGTAGAAACATAATAGAAACTAACAACACCTAGTCACCAAATAACCAGGAGCGACAACACACTCAGAACCAATAGCAATCCTAAGTCTAAGACCAACTAACAACTCATTCTAGGCACCCAAAACCAGGAGTGACAAAACCCTTAAGACAAACAACAGTCCTGAGTCTAGAATAGTAAAGGCCTTGAGCCCAGAAACAACCCATAACATAGTAAATCCTAAAAGACTGCCCAAGACAACCAGGCCACAAACCACTTGCAACAGTTGGACCATAGCAGACCTTCCACTCAACTTCGACAAAACTGAGCCTAACATACTTCCTCCAAAAGAGAGGTAAGAATCACTAATTATTGTAGAGGCATGTTCTTCAAATTGCACCAACCAGCCACACACCAACCCTGAAACCACCTCAAAAGGAAGGGGATCCCCTCTATAGGAGAGGAAGAGGTGGGAACTAGAACTACCAAAGCGACCTCCCTCTAGAGCAAGCATGTACCACCTCAATAGGGACCAACCAAGGAGAGAAGCACTTCCCATTATTTCTACAACCTCCAGCTCCACCTCAATAGGAGAGGTCTCCACCTTGATAGGAGCAATATTCACCTCTATTGAATACATCATATGTAGAAAAATGAAAGAACTTCAACAGACCAAGCAACCTCCTCCCAAGCCCTCCAAACTGAGGAGCAATAGGAAGGACAAAAACTACCTCCCGAAAAATGACATAATCAACCCACAACAGTGTATAACCATCAACTCTTTCCTCAAAAAAAGCACCATCCACCACAAGGGGCAACCAACAAACCAAGGGTATCCCCATAAACTAAAAACCCACTACAAGCCATAGAGGGACCCTTCCAATGCAAAAAAATCCCACAATGGAAGTAAGGCATCTCTAAGCCACATCATAGTAATAGGTAACAGAGAGAGAGGCAACAAACACCCTAATGGGCCATAGTCGCCTCCCCCAACCAAACCCAAAAATCTAAACAACCACTTCCACCAACCAGGCAGCCTTCCTACAACACAAAACCCCCTCAGCAAAACAGGGCAGGGATTCCAAAACCACCAAAGGAACAAAGGAGATTCTAAGAAAGCTTCCACTAAACACCTCTAGAGAAAGAGGTCATCCACCCACAGCTTCACAAAACTAGGAAACTATCTCCACAAAGAAGCAGCAAAAATAGTCTCGACGAGATCCACTGCATCCCTTGCATTGGGCAAAATAACCCAATAAAAAAACATATCCCAAACCACCAAGGCCGAGATAGAAGCCCATTTAGAAACTCCTCCAAAAGCAAGAAGCTCTAAAGGAACTCCAAAGAACGATCTCAGAACCACTAAAAGGTCAGTGGAGCCAGTAGGAGCAAAAAAGAACAACTTGAAGTCCCATAAGCAGCAAAGTAGCTAGGAGGGCTTGTGAAGGAACATAACAACCCCTAGCCACACAACAATGGCAAGAATAGGGGAGGAACTAGTCTCACAAGAGCAGAAAAGGGGGAGGAACCAACCACACAAGAGAAAATGGCCCAACCCCAATAGGGATCTTCTTAAAGCAGAAAACCCACACCCTGTGAAGTCCCCCACAACCCCATAGGGGAGATGGAAAAGATGCCCAACTAAAACAAAGTTGGGATAAGGAAAAAAATAATAACGGAAGGAAAAAATCACTCCCACACATAAACACCAAGCACAAGTGTTGAACACATCAACAGAGGGAATGACATCAACCTCTAGCACAAAGTGATGAAGCAGGCTCACAAGAGAGCCACAAACATCAAAAGAAGGGGAGACCACCACAGTCTGACCCGCAACCCTTGAACCATCTGCAAGCATAGCAATGAACAACGTCCACACCATGAAGAGCAGAGTCAAATCCTCAATAGACCAAAAATGCAAGAAAAAGAAGCGATGGCTAAGCATGCCTAAGAAAGGGACATAATCACAATTGATGAGAGAAGAGAAGGTAGAGCTTGACAACCCAACTAGAACGAAGACAAAGGGACAAAAGACATCCCCCACTGCAATACCCACCAAGCGCACAGAATCCCCAAACCAAAAGCAAGGGATCCAGGCACAAGCAAGGGATCCAAGCACAAGAAAGCATCACACCACCCAGTTGAAGCAAACAAAGCCTCCTAATAGGGGAAAGACCAACAAAGATCTAGGAAAAACCATCATCATTCTTAGCATCATCACCTCCATCGCTCTCACCATCAAGAATTTTCAAAAAATTCCCCTCGCTCCCTTTCTCACTCACCTCCATTGCTCTCACTGACCTATAAGGATTCATGTAGTACTTCACCTCCCACTTCCTTTCCCACTCACCTCCATTGCTCTCACTAACCTATAAGGAATTTTTTTATTCATTCAATGACAATTTGTTTATTGGCCACATTCCCCCAAGTTTATGTAATTCCTTTATACTAGTGGGAAAGTTAAATCTTGAAAACAAGTTGGATGGGATGATTCCTTGGTGTTTAATGGAATATGGATCACTGGTTTATGACTTAAATTTAGGAGGTAATAGTCTGGAGAGAAGGATGCCCCAAGGGCTAATCGTCTCATCTAAGATCACATCCTTGGTGATTAGAAATAATCAGCTCAGCGGAGCCTTCGTTTCCTCATTTACCAATGGCATAGCTTTACAAGTACTTGATATTGGGCACAAAAAATTCACATAACATCTTCCAAAGTCAATTGGGAACATTTCATCTCTTAAAGTGTTGATGATAAAGGACAATCAATTTAGTGGTAACGTTCTTTCAGAAATTGGCGACCTGAAGTAGCTCCATATATTTGGCCTTTCATCCAACAAATTATTAGGCTCAATTCCACACAACATTGTATTTTAAAGTATAATGGTTGTAGCAAGAGAGGATGGCTATGTGGTATTAGATTCTTTTCAATTTAATCTCTTTGCTTTAATCAATTTATAAATTTTGTTCAATTTATAAAAAATTTCCAATTCTTTTAAAAATATTATCAAACCTTAGATCAAGTTTATTAGATTTTTAACAATATTTTTTAGTTTCACATTAGAGATTTTCTCTAAAATTAAAACCTATTCCAAACATTCTGATCTAAAATTCCCCACTTCCCTATAGAATAGATAGATTCTGAAAGTTACATATTTATATTTAACCAATGGGGTTTCTATAACTACAATTTATTTCAAGGATCTATATTTATTCTTATAAGTTATTTAGCCGTTATTTTTTATTGTATCTAAGCAGGTTTATTTTTAGTATTGCCTAAATTTTTATGACTCAATGACTCATGGAAATATTTAGCCAACAAAATTTAGGTTGGACAAACACTGTGGGTTTTAAACTTTAATAAATAGTCATTTTTTGTGAAAAATTCTTCGCAGTTATTGATTATTAATCTCTGTCTATAGATTGTTGTTTAATAATTTAATTCTAGCAAATATCAAAATGCTTATAACCTTCACAAATAAATTAGGTGAGAGAAAATATGAAACAATAGACACAATATTTTTGGATAAATTAGCACAGGAAATACGGAAGGAAACTAATTACTACGGTGGGAATTTTATTAAACTTTAGCAAATCAAAGTGCATCGTGCTTTACTCTTGATTGGAAGCTTCGGGCAATATTCTTCTCTGAAAGATTCTTAGGGGCCTCAATTTCTCTAATGAAATTCCAACATTGTTGTCTCACGCTATCACTATACTTGCTGCCTTATCCTTTATGAAACTTTCTTAAGTGTGTTTTCCAAATTCCCATTGATCCCTTTTTATACTCTCCTCATTGAAAAACCAATGGCCATGATTTAATCTCAATCAATGGTTGAGATCAATTA
>VDFB02000013.1:66395772-66428997 GCA_007258455.2 Sequoia sempervirens | reverse complement strand
ACATAGGGGCATATCTTGATCGTTTATTTTTGTTGTCTGCTAGGTTGTCCCATGTAGTACCCACCAAAAATCCTTTTGATCTTCTTTTACATTGGGACATCCCTTTATGCTTATGGTTGTCTCGATACCTAGTCTGACCAAAGTTTTCACTACTTTGGGGTGTTGGGATAGCCTTCTTGTTTGAATGTTTGTTTCGTGCATTAGATGCCACCTCACCTTTGGTCGCCTATACCCTAGCACTTGATGTCTTATGCTATAGCAAAAATAAGTACTCCAAAGATGGAAAATCATATTAGGCTTTAATTTCATCATCTGTTGCATTGCATTCACCCTATGATTTTGGTCGTGCAAATACTTTCCCCCACTCTATCCCATTCTTCTCAGGATATTAATTTTTTTTGACAAGTGCAAACTCACACTATGCCCACACCCATCTTCCATTATCATGTACATCCTTATTGACATTAATGTTACTATAAATTAATTACACTTCCATCATTATGATAATTATCCATGCATAACTAGGTCTATACATCCATACATTGCCACCTACATCACAAAGTGTTAAACTCATAATACATCACATCCTACATGTATAAAAAACCCATAAATGCATCCAAATAAGCCATCATAAACGTCAATAAATCAAATAAGCATCCATATATAAACATCTACAAAATCCATCATCAATACAACATATGCATACATTATATCATCATATAAGCATCTGCATCAATAAAATCATCCATAGTCCTCAAATGCATAAAAACAATCATTCATCCAACGCATGAACATGGTGTCAATAAGGGCTATCATATATCATATATAAATATACCAAAATTCCAAAATACATTTCATAATCTTGAATATCACATGAATAATATCATAATAAGGTTTTCGATGTCATCATATCTATGACCATCGTATACAAAAATCATTAGATCAAAATACCAGTACAAGGCTCTAAAAATAACTATTGTCACTCTGACCTATCCATCCACCCTACATTCTTCAAAAACAAATTAGTAACCTGTCATCTACCAAATGAGCTTCCCACATCGGATCTCTGAGGAGAATTAGGTACTGAACTCCTGCCTAGAGAAGCCCCCTATGACTCACTAAAACCTTGGGTTTGCGTCCCCAACATCTGGGATGGCGTTGGCATTTGTGGTGGCTGCCGAACATACTAGAACATCCATTGTGTTGGATCTGGAACTACATGATAATATGCGGCCCTCCAAAATCCTACCTCCCTTGCATTCTCCTCACTCAGCAACTTGGAGCCAAGTAGAATTCTACTCCTAATGACACCTATAGCGATCTCTAGTGATCACTCTCCTCTATTACTCCCAGGCCTCTAAGGATAGTCATAACTGCACCATCTTTGCCTGAACTTGGTCTCCCATCTCCTTAGCAGCCACTACCCTAGCCATTGCTACATCCCCCTCCCCCTATAACCCTTGTATATCTGCTCCTATCACATCACCAACCTATATTGATTGTAACTAAGCCACTACTACATCCCGCTCTTCAGCATTTGCATTTGCATCTCTATAGCATCCCTCTCCCTCTATACTAATTGCAACTAAGCTACTGTTAAGTCCTACTCTCATTGAGGTATCTGCATCCACCTCTCTACAACATCTCTCTCTCTATGCATTCTGTGATTGAGCCACCACTACATCCTTGTCCCTCTATAGCTCATGAACTCTCAAACTTGATGCATCTCGCTCTCTTGGCAATGACGATACCTCTAAAACTGCCTCCTCTCTCCTCCTCTAAAGAGACTGTATTTGTGCCTATGCCAACTCTCTCTCACTCTACAAAACTTGAACTCATGCCTATGCCACATCCCTCTCTACCTCTATAGCTTGTACCTATGCCTATGCTACATCTCTCTTTGTTTGCATAATATAGGCCTACTCCCTCCCCTCACCCTCTCTCTCCTACATCAACCCTATATCTCTAACTATCTTCTCTAAACAATGCACTCTATCACATAGCTCATCTCACTCCCACCGAAGATCATCTATTTGCTGCCCAATGCTTGCTAACCCCTGATCTGCAATCCCCTTTGACTTCCCCCCTGGCCTATAATATAACAACCTCTGCTTGTATTCTGTCACGGTCCCAACTAACAACAACCAACTCATCCCATACCCCTTATATGTTGGCCTGTAGTCCATCTCTCTCCCTCCCCATTGCCTCTACCTATGTGGATAGGAGGTCAACCATAAATCCATAATCTCTTTGACCTGCTACTAGTACTCTCAATAGCTCGATCCTGAGTCCGATCACCTCCACCTCAGCTATCCTCAACCTCTGATCTATAATCTGAAGCCTATTCGTAATATCTCTCAGCTGAGCAATAGGATCCTCTAATTCCATGAAAGGAACCATTGTAAATGGCTCTGCATCTAGAATATCCATATCTAGAACATCTCCATCTATCTCCATAGTATCACCACCCCCCTGCACTTCTGCTCCTGCTGAGTCTCCTGGTCCTCCACAGTGGGGTAGACACAAACACTCTACAGTTGACCTTGCCTCCCCACTCATCAATCTCCTCAGCTCTCCTACAACCCTCGCCTCCCCCTCTAGCTCCTCATCCTCGCTCCCCCTATCTCTACCATGAAAGGCCCATGCTCTGCCATGCTCTACACCCTCCTCTATCATCTCCTAGGCTCCATCCTATTGTCCACCCCCTCCAATCTCCTCCTACTCATCCCACACCAACACTCTCCTCTGTCGTACCCTACCTCCTATGCTGGTCTACTGAATAGCTCCTCCCTCCACCATGTGTATCATCTCCACCTCTAGCTCATCATGTCCTACTACATCTGGCTTTGGGTCTCTCCCACCCATGGGTCCTCCTATGCCCACCTCCACTCTAGCCCTCCACTATCTTTGACTCCTCTCTGGTTGTCCCACCACCTCCACCTCATCCCCTCCTCTACCTTGCTGACCCACACCATCTACATCCTCCTATTTTTCTACTACCCTCCCCTCCCCTCCCCTTCATGCATGTCTTATCCTATCTCCACCCTCCATGGCCCCCTAGTGCTCATCGTCTGATCCAAATCCTATGGATCCTATAATAGGCACCATCGGTGTAATCCTCTCCCATCGATGGTTGCGCCACCACCAGTCATATCATATTGTCACTCCTACATCCTCCACCCCAATAGTTCTCCCTGGGTAGGGCACATGCATTGTCATAACCTATGACACTCTGGCCTCCCTCGGTCTCAAAGTAGCCCCCCATGGCTACTCTCTAGTGAGTTGACAAAACCTGACGAATGCATCCAAAATATCCTGTACTAGCCCAAACTGCCTCAACACTCTATCTGGTCGATGCATCTCCACTATGCGTGGTTGACTCCCAATTAAGATGCACTGGATCATAAAGTAACCTCTCTATCTCTCCTCCTCCCCCTCCATCCCCTAAACTATCGATACATATATGGATTCCATAATATATCTCTCTTGCAGGCCATCTATCTCTCCTCCAACCATCCATATCCCCTTACATCTCATATCACAAAACCTAGCCCTTTGCCTCCCCATACCCCCAAGCCATAGGCTCCCTATCATCCTATCTCCCTCCTTAACCACTATGGGTCTCATCACCATAATAAGCTCCCATTCCCACACCTGTAGTAGGGTCGTGTGTGTCAAAATCACTACCCTCTGGTAGCAGATCACATGTATATCCCTGTATAATTGTGCTAATACATAGGTACCCCATGAGAACTATCCCTTGTGCCACTCAATAATATGTCAAATCACCTCCATGTACCGTAGACTGCAAAACCTCCTACTATGATCCAGTAAAAATATCCCACTAATCAATCCATAGAAATAATGGTAGGGGTGGTACCCTCACTGACAAACATCTATCTAGGTCCAACTACCCACCTTGTATGGGTAGATCCTCATCTTCAAATAACATTGAAATGGTGTGATCTAACTCTACCCCTCTCAATACCACATCACTAAATAACATCCCTACTATCGACAGCTTCAAGATGTGCCATACATCCTCCAGCGTCACCATCATCTCCCCCATCAAAAGATGAAATTTCGATGTCTCTGAACTCCATCTCTCTATCAATGTTGTCAGCATCACTCAATGTGCCCTCATCACCAGAACCTGTAAAAGTTGCAGTAACCCCACATGATCTAGTGTTGCATGATCTACTCCAGTCATGGCCACTATCAGTACCTCCAACTTTCATTCATGTGTCTGTAATTTCCTAAAACCCTACATCCATATTACACGATTTCTAGTACACCATATTCCTAGTCTTGGGACATCACTTGTTTTCCTCTTTTCTTTTATTTTATTTTTCTCTCTCTCTTCTTCTTCCCACTTTTCCCTAGTTAGGACAAGCATGTCTTCTTAACCAAGCAAGATACCCTCCCACATTGAGGCAGATGTACCCACACCGGGGTGAATATGCCCCTATGTCGGGGTAGACACACCCCAGTGCTACGGCAAATCCACCCTGAGCTAGGGAAACAACACCTTTGTTTCAGGGAAAATTCACCCCAACCTAGGGTGACAACACCCCTATTCTAGGGAGAATCCACCCCCACATCAAGGTGGATGCACCCCAAGCTGGGGAAAATCTGCCCCCAGGCAGGGTGACAACGCCCCCACTCCGGGGTGAATGCACCCCGAGCTGGGGGCATATGGGCCCCAGTGCCAGGGTGACTCTACCCCGAGATGGGGTGGATGCACCCCAAGCCATGGTGGATATGCCCTGCCATGGGGTGAACCTACTCCAGTCCAAGGAGAATTCGCCCCTCCCAACACCTCCCCTCTAAAATGGCTTATTTTCTCTATCTATTTTCCAAACTTAAATCTACCCATTTTTCTATTTTATCTTGCAAATAAAACCCATGTTTTATATTTTCTTTACACATTCCAAAACATGCTATAAATGTTTAAAATACACAAGTGGGGTTTTATTACTAACCTGGCGGGGCACCACATAGTGGGTGTGGCACCTCCGTAACTCGTCCACCTAGTGAATGATATCAAAGTCATAATCCTGAGGCATCATTACTCTTTCCTCTCCTCTCCTCTCCTCTTCTCTCAATTGCTACAGTGACAATGTGACAAGGTAATTCTTAAAATTACCTTTTAACCCCTCTTTTCCTCCTTTTCAAATAAAAGGTATTTTTTACCTTTTATTTAACTTTTTTCTCCTCCAACTAATTCCCTCTTTTCTCGGTGCCACCATTTGCAAACCATGTGTCTGATCGACTCCATTCAAAAGTCAAAGTTTCTTATTTTTTTGAGCTCCATCCAATAGTTTCTTCCTTTTATTTCTATTGAGAGCTCATTCAGGGCCCCTTTTCTTCTCCAACCACCCTCTTGAGGGGGCATACCCTACCATTTTTCCTCCATCCTTTCGCAATATTCATTGGGGCATCTCCCTCCTTTTTTCCCTCCGCTTGGGCAGCTCATTCAACCTCTTTCATGCTGGGGCATCAAGCCCTATCACTTCCTTCACCATCGACATTTTTTCTTGTTCTTTGAAACACTATTATTCTAACAATATTTCAAAGAGGGAAAAAATGTAGACATCCAAATTTGATTGCTCTCATGCGATCAAATTTACCTCTCTATTCATCCATTCCATCAATATTAATTTATTTAATTAATACTACACTTCTTGCCTAAGGTTCTTAAAGTATTTAATTTAACAATTAAATACTTTACCTTACACCTTTTTCCTCTCTAAATTAAATAAATACATCAATTTATTTAATTTAGTCATCTTAATCTTTTTGAATAAAATCAATTTAAAATTCTTCATTTTTCTCTCTCCTTTTCACATCCTCCATAATCCTTCTCTAATCTATATTAATTTAATAAATTCATGAGTAATATGTGCATCCTCTTAATCACGAATTAATGTCATATCCTCCTACATTTTCTGCTTGCTTCTAATATTTCATTAATTACCTTAATCAAGTATTTGCACAACCTTAATCAAATTCATTAGCCACTTTTAGCCCCCCTTTTTAGTTAACCTTTCAATTTTCCTTTCTTGGCATTGACCCTCTTTCCCATATAATTTTTTAATTCACATTTATTCATCCTAGGTCTCTCTCCTCCCCATGTGAATTTTTAATTCACATTTTATCCTTCCAAGACTTCTAGAACGTGGAACTTGTCACCTCATCCAAATGTGACCAATTCCCACCTTTTTGGAGACCCTCTCTTATCCATTAGATTCTTCCAAGCTTGGGAATTTTTAATTCACATTTATTTATCCAACCACTTTCTCTTTACCCATGGAGATTTTTGAGGAATTCCAAAATTCTTCAAATGTCACTTTCATCCTTGCTTGGAGACAAGAAGTTCCTTTTTGAGGAAATCTTCTCACCCCCCAAGGTGCCTATCCTTCCTCCACATCATGTACCTCCCTTCCACCTCACTTCCACATCATCTTATCCTTGGCCATCTCACATTCCACATGTCAAGATGTGAGAGCTTGTGAGTCCTCAACTCATCATAGTCCTACATCTTGATCTTGGTGGCTAAATCTCAACCATTGAATTCTCAAGAGAATTCAAATTTTCCTATAAATTCCCCCTCCTCTAAGACATTTTCAACACTTATTCATTTGAGAAACCTTATGCTTTAATTTTTTGCACTCATTTTACAAGAATTTTCTCTCATCTAGCCATCCATTTTAGCCATTTTCATTTGCATCCATTGTTGTCTTCTGTTTCTTCCTATCGAGAAGTCGTCTGGGGCCCCTTTTCTTCCCCAACTGCCCTCTCGATGGGGAATACCCTACCATTTTCCCTTCATCCCTTCATCATAGTCACTAGAGAATCTCCCTCCTTTTCCCCTCCACTTGGGCAGCTCATTCAACCTCTTTCATGTTGGGGCATCAAGCCCTATCACTTTCTTCATCACCGACATTTTATTTTTTCTTTGAAACATTGTTATTCTAACCATATTTTGAAGAGGGAAAAAATGTAGACATCCAAATTTGATTGCTCCCATACGATCAAATTTACTTCTTTATTCATCCATTCAATCAATATTAATTTAGTTAATTAATATTACACTTCCTGCCTAAGGTTCTAAAGTATTTAATTTAACAATTAAATGCTTTATCTTACATCTTTTTCCTCTCTAAATTAAATAAATGCATCAATTTATTTAATTTAGTCATCTTAACCTTTTTCAATTAAAATCAATTTAAAATTCTTGTTTTCTCACTCCTTGTCACATCTTCCATAATCTCTCTCTAATTTAAATTAATTTAATTAATTCATGATTAAGATGCGCATCCTCTTAATCAAGGATTAATGTCACCTCCTCCTACATTTTCCAATTGTGTCTAATCTCTCATTAATTACTTTAATCAGGTATTTCCACAACCTTAATCAAAGTCATTAGCCACTTTTAGCCCCCCTTTTTAGTCAACCTTTCCATTTTCCTTTCTTGGCATTGACCCTCTTTCCCATATGATTTTTTAATTCACATTTATTCATCCTAGGTCTCTCTCCTCCCCCTGTGAATTTTTAATTCACATTTTATCCTTCCAAGACTTCTAGAAAATGGGACTTGTCACTTCATCCACATGTGACCAATTCCCACTTTTTTGGAGACCCTCTCTTATCCATTCGATTCTTCCAAGCTTGTGAATTTTTAATTCACATTTATTTCTCCAACCACTTTCTCTTTTCCCATGGTGATTTTTGAGGAATTCCAAAATTCCTCAAATGTCACTTTCATTCTCATTTGGGGACAAGAAGTTCCTTTTTGAGAAAATATTCTCACCCCCAAGGTACTTGTCCTTCCTCCACATCATGTACCTGCCTTCCACCTCACTTCCACATCATCTTATCCTTGGCCATCTCACATTCCACATGTTCAAATGTGAGGGCTTGTGAGTCCTCAACTCACCATATCCCTACATCTTGATCTTGGTGGCTCAATCTCAACCATTGAATTCTATAGAGAATTGAATTCCCTATAAATATCCCCTCCTCTAAGGCATTTTCAATACTTAGTCATTTGAGAAACCTTATGCTATCATTTTGTGCACTCATTTTTAAAGCATTTTCTCTCATCTAGCCATCCATTTTAGGCATTTGCATTTTTATCCCACGATATAGTTAAGCTTGCATTTAGCTATATCAATAGCCATCTAAGGAGCACACAAAGCAATCGAAATCAAGGGCCAACCAAGGAGTTTCAGTAGCAAAGAAGGTATAATCATCTTGTAATTTTCTTTTATTTTATCTCTTTGTATTAACATTTCCTTAGGCTAATCTTGAGGCATCCCTTTGTGTTTTTCCTTATTGCATAGTAGTTGTTTTTCACATTTAGAATAGGATAAAAATTTAGGATCACAATTTAAAAATGTCAATGGATGACAAGTTGGGTAGCCTTTGTGCTAGATACCAATGACAAGGGAAAACCAAGTCTAGGTACAAGGATATGGATAGGATTGATGGATGATAGGGTGGGTGATAGGAAAAAGGCTCATGATAGATGAATGGATAAAAAGGATAGTTCATAGTGAATGGAATGGATGTATGAATCATAGGAGAGAAAGGATGTGATCTCCAAAGACTATGTAACATAGGAATAACATGCCCCATTCTAGGTACAATGCTTAGGATTTTTATGACAATGCTTCCAATAGAATGGTGATAAGATTGCATTAGAAAAGATGAGATATGTCAAGAGATACCCAAAAAACATATTTCAACATTTTTCCCATATGCCTTCATCATGATCAAAAGGAGAAGGGTGGATGAATGGACTCAATATGATAGGTATGTATGATGGAAAAATATGGTAGGTAGGATGGAAATGATATTGTAAAAAGTGGAATGATAGGATAGATAGTGTGGATGAGACAAAGTTCCCCCAAGTGTAAGTGACATAGAAGATCAACCTACACATGATGCTTGTTTACCAAGTTTTCATCATGATACTTATCCAAGGTGCCTATTTACCAAGTTTTCACAGTTGGACAAAGGGATTTCTCTTTACTTTTTTTTATTTCTTCTTTTTTTTTACTTTTTTTATTTTTTTTATTTTTTAATTTTTGGAAGGGGAATATAGATATGAGGGACTCAGGTGTCAAGTTCCATGAAAGGTGATAGTCCCACTAGAGATGGATGTCATTGTACAAACCATGTCAAATGTCATTATGCTCATAGATATTGGTAAGGAATGACATGAAAGGGAGATGGAGTAGGTAGATGATGGATTATGATGTGGATTAGGTAGGGAAGATGAAGGGGAGGCTTAGCCAAAAGCATTGACCATAGGAAGGTGATGGGGGAGATATGTAGGATAATGAGTGAAGGGTGAGGAGATGGAGGTATGTGGAATTGTTGTGAAATGGAAGGGAACCATGACCAATGGTTGCACACACTGTAATAAATGTTCAAGCTTTTGATGTGGAGGGGGTTTATGAAACAATGGAGGTGTTCGATTAGGAGATGGGTGATGAAGTGCTTTAGGTATCCACATATAATTAGTATTTTTTATGAATTTTATTTTTCTTTTGGGATGGAATATGAGATTCTTGAATAGAGTGGAAATGTGAGGTGGAAATGGATGGTTGGGAGTTTTTAGATGTAGATTCCTTGTTTGACTTGTTTTATTTTTGATTAGGTACCCTTGAACCATTTTTTTTAAGACTTTTCTTTTGAAGGTATGGGCTTATATTGCTTTTTAGATGGATTTTTCTTTGATTATTTACTTTTGTGCCCTAAGGCATGAGGACCCTTCAATTTATTTTCTTTATAGGTAGAGGCATCAAAAATTTTGTTTTTGTATCCCATGGGTATGGTGGAACGAGTGGAAGCTTCATGTTTAGACAATGTGTGCATTGATTGGTCATGGTTAGGATTTTTAGAAGATTTATGGATGGATGGATAAGGGGATTGTATAATGGAAATATTAGGTTTGGAGTAATAGAGGTAGAGTAGATGGAGGGGTATTAGGAGTTGGAAGCAATGGTGGAAAATTTGATGGTGGAAGGTGTATGGTCACATGCTTTTGACATTTGTAAGATGATGGAGGCATAGTAATATATGTTCTAGGAATATGATAGGATTTATGGTGGAAAGAGGACTTAGGATGGATGGAGGAAGTACCAACATATTTATCTTATTTTCCTTCGGGTGAGTATCCAAGGCCAAATGAGTGTGGAGGGACTTTGACATGGATGGGCTCAAAAATACCTTGTTCATGAAGGCCTAATCCTTTACCTTGGTAGTTGATGTTTTGGAGTAGGTGATGAAAAATGGGACTAGGTGTAGGTGTAACACTAGACACGAGTTTGTTATTGGATAAAAAAGGTGAAGTGGATAATGGTGGTTGTGGTTCTAAGGAGGAACATTCATGAATAAGGGTGGAAAGACCAAGTGGATATGATTGATTTGAAATGGAGTTGATGGTGGATATGGAAGGATCATTGAGATTTTGATTAACATTGTGTTCACTAAGATCCAAGATATTTTTTTGATCTTCTATGTGTGCTTGGGAGGCATATGTCTCATCAAGGGATGTGGGTTTTGATGGATCATGGATAGGACTAGGTAAAGGTTTATTTGGGATATCTTTCTCATGGATGGGTATAGGATCAAGTTGCTCATGGATAGGCTCTTCGTCATTATGGATATCATTTTGATCATAGAAAAGATATAGATTATGGAAATGTTGGATGAAAGCAATTTGATCTTGATTAGGACAAGGGCTTGATGTTTACACATGCTTAAGATTAGGCTCTTGACACACCTCTTGGCTTGCTTGAATGGAAGTGGATGATGAAGGATCTTGGAGGTGCTCAACATGTTCTTGATGATCAATCTCATGAGAAAATGATGGAGGTTGAATTGGGCACATTGGGGGAGACTCTAGAATAGGTTCAAGGGGTTGTGGGTGACATGATAGAATTAGAAGACTAGGCATGGTGTTGGAAGAAGATTTTGAGCTCAAAGATGGGAAATGGTTGACATGGCTAACTCCTTGCTAGTAGCCCTTGGGTCACATCCTTTGTAGGTGGATGGGTGGATTTGGGTTTTCTTTTGTAATGTTTCAACTTAAGGTGTGGAATTGATGGAGTATTGGATGATGGTGTGGGTAATGAAGGGTTTGATGGGTTGGAATGTGTGGGTACCAATGTATTTAGACTAGTACATGGTGGCTTTATGATAGGCCTTTTATTGGATGGTGGTATGCTAAAGTTATAGGGTGCATTAAATAGATTGGTGTTCCTCTTGTCAAATGGGGCATGAGAATTGAAAGGCTCTTGATTTTTTTTCCAAGTTATACCTGGGATTGCATGTTCTTGTTACAAAGTGAATTGATATGATGATGTGGCATTGAAATGGAAAGCATATGTTGGTGTAAGGTTGTCTTGATAAGTGGAAGACTATGTTGGTGTGGTGATTGATGTGGAATTTGAAGTTGTGTATGTATGGTTTGGTATTGGTGTTGGATATGAGTTGTTGGATTTGGGATTGGTGGCTGGCTAAGATGTGTTGAATTTGGGATAAGATTTGTTGTATGCGAGTTGATTGACTTAGTTAAAATGGTTGAAGGTTGTCTTATAAGTGTTGTATGGTTGATTGGCTTAGGGGTTGGTTTGGGTGTTGGAGTGCTTGGATGATTTTTTGTAGGTGGGGTGCTAGGACCTTGTTTTCTAATGTTGTCATGGAGTTACACATGTATTTACATCATTATATGTCATCTTGTCCCTCCAAGTATTCCACATATTTCTTGTCATCATTTGAATTAGGAGGAGGGGCCCTTCGAAGTGTGACTTTAGGTCTTGGATTGTTCTCATGATTAGTATTAGGGTGAGGGCCTCCTTGAATTATGATCATGGGCTTAGGTTTTGTTTCATGATTTGGAATAGAGGGATAGCCTCCTTGGATTATGAATTTGGGCTTATGATTAGGATTGGGCTTGTTTACAATTAGGACCATTTTGACAGGTGGTGACTAGGACTAGGTTGATGATGATGTTGAGATGATAAGATTGGATGATTAGGATGATGCAACAAGTGTTTATCAGAAGTTTGACTTGGGAAATATCAAACACAAGATCTTACATGTAAATGCATGAACACACACACCAAACACAATGATAAATTTGTCTTTCAAAATTAAATGTTATGATTAAGCAAACACC
The DNA here is from genome assembly GCA_007258455.2 of Sequoia sempervirens. NCBI lineage: Eukaryota > Viridiplantae > Streptophyta > Pinopsida > Cupressales > Cupressaceae > Sequoia > Sequoia sempervirens. Next base: position 66,416,804 of record VDFB02000013.1, on the reverse strand, counting down.
TGAATACACAACAACAAGCCCATGTTAGTCAAGTGGGTATGCCTATTAGGTCTTAAGCTAGGATGCACGAGGTTGAATATGGATGATTTGAAAGAAAAATACTACCACACAGCCAAGAGAAATGGGTAACCCATACTTCACCTTCACTTCCCAAAGGTATAAAGTTATTTGGGGCTTAGCCAAGAGTGACAAGATTTTTGTGAGGCCTACTATTTGATACACCCCATTTGACTAAATTTTGATTCGAGCATGTTGATACTTTATGTGGCTTAGAACATCTTGTGATAATCATGGACATTAGATTTTATGATGGTTTCCTATTATGATGCTTATGAGGATTATACATGCATGTGATTTTTTGCTTATTGATTGTTCATGTTTATCTAATTATCATGGTATCAATGGATAAGTAGTTATGATATATAATTGATAAGATGTTAAATTGAATTAGTTGAATATGAGACTCATTTATAATGTCATGACTTGATATGAATTGATAGAATATGTTGTTGTTAGATAAGGAATAAAATATGGATGTTAAACTTATTGCTTCAGGAATTGATTATGATGTATATGGAATTATTGATTTAATTTTTGGATTAACTTGCATTGGATATATTGACAAGTGGAAATTAAGTGTGCAGGTGCACACCCATGGCCAATGGGATTGGAGGTAACCAAGAGTACCCGATTGTGTTAGCCAAGTGAAACCCATTATTATCCATTTGGAGAAAGGACCATAGCCTCTTTGCGTTGTATTTTATTTTGTGATTAAAAAGATTTAATGTTGAATCTTTTGGCTATGCTTTTAAAGTCAATTAAACTTTTGATGAGGGTTTTGGGGCATTTTGAAAACTCTTTTATTGTGTTTGAATTTCAATTTTTTTTTAAGGATTAAAAAGGCTGAATTAGTTCTTAGAATGGGTTAATTGACCCTAATTTAATGCCTAGGATGGTTACCTATGGGTTAAGGGTCAAATCAAGCCTATATCTTTTGAAAATTGCAAGTTGTGACCCTTCTTAATTAGCCATTAAGAAGGGTGACATATTTTGGGGATGGGATTTGAGTGTTGCCTCCAAAATCTCATTTATGAGATTTGAAGGCCTTGTTGAGTGTTGAACACTCTTTGGCCTTTCACTTCCCTAAGATTTCTCACACATGTGTGAGAACTTGTGGGGAGGTGTGCCCATAGGAGTGAATAAGAGATTGACATGTGTCACTCTCTCTTCCAAGGGATTCCAACATTTAACACCTATTTCAAACCTTTGGGAAGCCAAATGAAGGGTTACTTTTCTTTTGGGTAATTTTAGTTTTTTCTTGATATTGGGAAATGAGGAAGGAGTTGGGGAGCTCTTATTCAACTTGATATTTGCAAGCTTGCACAAAAAAAGGTTGGTTTCAAATCCTTTTTTTTTTTTTATGAAATGGTTGTTTGAATGCTTATTATCCTTTTTGAATGCTTCTTTTTATATGTTGTATGTTATTGTTTTGGTGGGATGGGTGTTGGATTAGCTCCTCTTCAAGGAGGGTGAGAAATGCATGTGTGGGATAGAGAAATGCAGCACCTTCTTGGGAGTTTTCTTCTCACTCTGGAAAAATAGATAAGGTATGAGTACCCATTAAAATGTTGGGGTTGTGGATAGGGTATGAGTACCCACAAAAAAATGGAGGTTTTGGATGGTTGGATTGGTGATATATGGTATAAGGGTGTGAAGGAAGAAGGGAAATAAAGCTCCATTATATATTATTGAATGGATATGAATATTTAAATAAACCCCAAGATCAATTGCACCTTGTATCTCCCTTAAGAAATCCATGCGTTGAATTTCTATGTGTGTTTTGAAAGTCTTGGGGAAAAGGGTTTTGTATACTATATTTATTTTTCCTTGTTGGTTATTGTTTAAAAATTTGTTGTGATGTGTGTATCTGGTATCTTGGTTACCTCCTACCTTGGGGGTGGTTAGTTTTTCCAACCCAAGGTTGGGAGGTGAGCACTCCCTATTAGCCATGAAAATAATTTATCTCATGTGTTTACTTGCAAATTGAAAGACCACATTGCAACTTGTGTAGAAAGGTTTCATGAAAAATATATAGTCTTCAATGTTTTGTTATATCGTACCTTGATAAATATTTCGAAGGTATGGGAAAGAGTATATAAATATTTGATAGAAAAAATTGTTCCTCTGAACTATGTTTATGAAAAGGAAATGCAATAACCACTATTCTCCCTTTTGTGTTATTGATTGATGTAACAATGTTTACCATATCAATGTGGAAGAATAACTTCTTCTTTTTTCTGTATCAATGTCTACTATTAAAATAGGGTTACGTGTGGCAAATTAGGAGTGGAATACTTTGTGCCTCTTTGTTTTAATAAAATTGAACTCTTTGTTAAAAGAGTTACTTTGTGAAATAGTTATTATATAGAGTTATATTGAAATAGAATATACTGCACATTCTTTCCTTGTATGAAGCAACTTGTATTTAAAAAAAAAACTAGATGTGTAAAGAATTGTTAATGAACTAGTTTGTGTGAGGATTTAAATCTGAAAGTAAAGATAAAGGAAAATATAAATGAATTTTATTTTTTTAATAACTGATCTATTGTTTTCAATAAGAAAAAGTAGTTTGTATTTGATGTTCCTGGTAGAAATAGGTTGTAATGACAGAAATATGATATTCTATTTATAAAAAGAAAACATGCATTTGTATTTAGAAGCCCTTTGATGCTTATCCTTTATGTACCTAATTTATAAATGGAATGAGAAATCCCAAAGAAATTCTACATGCACAACCTCATGAAAAAAGAATGGTCTACATATTCTATATTCAATAAATACCAAATCATAGTAGTTTTCAAAAGAAAATTAGAATACCCAGTTTGGATTTTGGTTAGCCAGGAAATTAGATTTCTATGCAATGTTTAAATCTAAGCCTGTAGTTCACACAACTTGATGTAAGGATGGGTATTGTAGATAGGTCAGTTCTTTTCTTCGTCTGTGCAAAAAAAAACTTGTGAGAATGTTGACTCTTGAATTCATCCTATTTCTTGACCTGAATAGAAACCCTTTAAGAATTAGACTTAGCTCACGAACCATTCGAAAGAAAGTGGAGGTTATTTTTCTGTAAAATTTTTGGTAGGTAATCAAACAAAAAAAAATAACAAATAAATATTTAATGTTGCAGCCCCTCTAAATGGGCATGACCTTCTCTATGGAGTTTCTCCCTCCTCTCCTTACTTGCTTGTCAACAAAGCAAAATCTAGTATCTTAAGTCTGCAAACATTGATAAAAGAAAATACAATTAGACGCTTCCTATAATACCGACCTGGAAATATCACGGGCTGCAAGCATTAGTAACCATCAATAAAAAAAAAAGATCCATCTACTACGCCTTTTGTTAAAGGTATGAGAGCAGCATTGAGAATGCAAACTTTTATCATGTTGAGATCTCAGAAAAAAAATGGTTGCCACCTTGTATTTGGAGGATGGAATGTTGATAGCCATTAGATTTTATTTTTAGGGTTTTTTTGCCTTTATTAATTCTCTCTGTGACTTTCACCCAACCACATAATTATGGTTTAAATTGGATTCCAAAGAAAAATTACATTTGACATATAGAGTTCCTTTCAATTCTGTGGTAAGGGGTGAAAATAAATTATTAAAATAGAAGCATTAATGAATACAATTATATAATTAATTATAGTTTTTGGTTTAGTATATCCCTTACATCCAACTAACCATTTCTATTTTTTGTAGTTTCATTAATTCCATAATGGTTATTAAGTTCACCAATACTTTTCTCTTTCATTTTAGAGCATTGAGTTTGAATATGGGAACGTGTTTTTTGTAGAAATGCATGGGTTTTGACCATCAAAATAATTAAATTATTATTGTTAATATCAAGCCAAACGTTCTCTGGCCTTTGCTAGCTACTTGCATTCACCTAAAAATGACTATAGTGTTGGGAAGCAAAATGTTAATGTAGTGAATTTTAAAATAAATAACCGTAATCTTAAAGAAAAATTGAATAAAAATATTCTTAGAGTGTGGTCCCATGGAGGGGGGCTTCCTTAAAAGTCTCAGCGGGTTTTGCTTAGATTTTTTAGGAATATTTAAAAGTACATGGTACCATGGATTTAGTTGCAATTCTGCTTAAAAATTTAAGCTTTGAAATATATGGATGTTGGTGGTCCCATGGATTTAATGTTGCAATTCTACTTAAAAATTTAAGCTCTGATTTTTTTTTTAAACTAATAAGCATAGCCAACATTCATTATTCAAAAAATAATCAATTTTTTCCTTATAGCATTGTGTATGCAATTATCAAAATAACATAAATTAATATTTAAAAAATACAGAAATTAACATTGAAACAGTTGCCAAAGCTTACCAGAGTTGGATGTAAACAATGAAACAACTACCAAAGCTTACTAGAGTTGGATGAAAACAATGAAACAACTTCAAATCTTACCTTGCAAACAAACCAGACATGGGGAATTCACCAAACCATTATTTATAATGTTGAACAATGGAAGCCTAAAATATTTAGCATTTAATACAAGATAGAATGTCGATGAAAACAATTAAGTAGCTGCCAACACTATCCCTACTGATTTCAAAATCTTAATTTTTGATTCAGTGCTATGCAGAGTCGTTGATGTCTATAAAATGAAAAATGCCACTAAAAATACAAAAATAATCATTTTCCCTTTTTTTTTAATTTTTGGCAGGAATCTTGTGTTTTAGATGGGCGGCAAGTGGCACACAAAATTCCTAAGCTGAAGGGGCAATTTCTAGCCCCACCCCATTTGCACCAGCTGAAAGATTCATTCCTATACTATAGGGGCTCCTATTTTTCTGGAAGAGATTCCAATTAATCCAATAGCACAATATTTTTTTTTCCATGGGACCTCCTGCTCCACCAAAATAGAAGCCCAAGCCCCCCCATGAGACCATGCAATTAAACTATAAAGAGCGTATGGCTTTTTCTATTAGAGAAAGATTTTAAAATAGTAATTGTTAGATGGGGTTAGAAATCAAATAGCATAGATAAAAGTGACAGCCAACACTTCTAAACTGTTAAATCACATCCAAACAAGAGAAAACAAATAATGGAGAGAATGAAAAATACAAAACATAAAAGAAAACACTCCCCATTATGGTTGATTCTTTCTCTTGCTCTCCTTATTCTTGTTATGCAACTTTTCCCTCAGATTTGTTGAAACACTTGTGCAAAACCTACAAATGGTAGCAAGAAAGTTGGAGAAAAATAGCTGTTAAAATCAAAATGGAGAAGGAAGGTTGCTTTTATAGACAACCATTGGAATGGACGGTTGAGATTAATCTTCTAGAAAGATTCCAAGATCAATGGATGAGAATGCATGAGAGAGATGTTATAAAATGGATGGTTGAGATTAAGTCTTAGAAAAGATGCCAAGATCAATGATCTAGAATTGATGCACCAAGAATATGCCATGCATGGAAAAGCTATGACGTTGACAGCTATGATGCCTGACAGCTATGACAGACATGCAAGGCATGCAGGCTATGACAGAAATGAATGTTATGACAGAGGATTATGACAGAGCATCTTTGACTAGGTGGAGGTGCATAAATAATTTATTTTAAATTATTTATTCAAAATGGAGGAAAATGACAAGTGGAATGGAAAATAAATAATTTATCCAAATTATTTATTTAGAGAAAATGAAAAGAGGAGCATTTAATTAAATTTATCAATTTAATTAAATGGAGAGATGGAAATTAGACATGGATAATTAATTTGAATTATTTATCCAAAAGAGAGGAATGAAACACAATTAAATAATTTTGACGATTATTTAATTATAGAAGAATAAAAGGTCAAGTAATGATTATTATTATTATTTGAATATAGATGAAAGATAAATAATTAAATAAAAAATGATTTATTTAATTATTGAAGAAAGGGATATATTAGCGACGCAATTAAATAATTTTAATTGATCAAGATAGAATAAAGATGAGAAGGTGAATTAATTAAATAATTAAAAACTATTTAATTAATAGAGGAATGCAGTCACACCTAATTGAATAATTAAAGTTGTTCAATTATCGAAGAACAATGACCAAGAAAAATGATGCTCGCAGACTTAGGACATTTTTTAGTGTCTACATTTTGCCCCTCTTTGAGACAATGCAACTTGTTGCATTGTTTCAAAGAAAAAGATTGATCAAATGATACATGCCCCAAAGATATCTTAGTAAGGATTATGATAAGAATGATATGCCCCCTCGAGAGATTGATCGAATAGATTGTAAGAAGATTAATCTCTCGATAGATGTCCAGAAAGTGATTAGATACTTGATATTGCGTAATTGATAAAGCAGTGATGTACATTTTGATGAAAATGCACAGTTGATGGGCATAACTGAACAATTGATGGAAATGATCAGTATAGCCAGGTTGATGAGCTGATGAAGCTGATTGAGCTGATTAAGCTAATTGAGTTGATGCTTACGCAAGACAAGGTGTTGCTATGATGTATTGACTGATAGGTTAAGGGGACATGAAATTTCAAGAATTAGGTTGATTGATTTGAGATTTGATTCAAGAGACATATATCAATTGTATAAAGTAATCAATTGATTTCTCTGCGATAAGAAAGATGAAGAGAATGAAATGAAAGATGGAAGAGAATGAAGGTGATGAAGCCTCTTGTGCCTTTTAAGTGCTTTTATCATCATTGAGCTTATTATGTCACAAAATAGTATAAGCGTCTAGATAACATGAACATCTATACGACCTAAATATTGTTTGCATTTTTATTTAGTAATGAAGTATAAGCATATAGGTATAAGAACCTTAGATGACCTGAATAATTATTGCATGGAAGACACTATCAGACAAGGAATGCTCTCATTCACCTTAGACTCGTAGGTCCTCAATGGTTTTAGACAACCATGTCCTAAGACGAGTCATCCTGTGAATAAGAAACAATCCACAAACAACAAACAAATGAACATGCCCCATCCTTGCCTCTCTAGTCAAAGACATCCTGGAGAAGCTAAAAGACATGTCACCAAAGATAAAATCATAAAATAAGCAAAGATCAACAAACAAACAGGGGTTTTTCTTCAATGTAAAAAATGATTCTCGTTACAGTTTATGTGTTTTGGTTGGATTTGTAAGATGGGTTGATATTTATGTTATAATGTTTGCTTGATTGTCAACATTTGCATGTTTTGATTTTGTTGAAGTTCAAAGCTGTGTGGTGATCTGAAAGTGTCACTGTTTTTTGGAATTTTGGATTTTTTTTTTTGGATTTTTGGAATATTTGATTTTTTTGGGATTTCTTTCACACATTTTATGATTTTGAATTTTTTTCACATTTTATGATTTTTGAATTCATTTGGACATTTTATGATTTTTTTTAATTTTTTTCAGGACATTTTATGATTTTTATTTTTATTTTGAATTTTTTCAGGACATTTTATGATTTTTTTTTAATTTTTTTTTAATTTTTAAAGATGGAGTGAAGTGAAATGTGATATGACTGATTGAAGGAACTAGATTCCCCACACTAGAGGTAGTGCAACCATGGATAAATGATAGATCAAAATGAAAGATTCACTGCAAAACATGTCACACAAGCAACATATCCATTGTCAAAAGATGATAATGGTTTGTTGATTGGATGCCAGGAATGATCGATTCCATAAGGAATGATGATGATAAGTACTTAGGATCACTGATTCATCTAAGTACAATAAGATTGATGATTGTTTATGATTGATTGACAAAAAATATGAGGATCGGATAATGTTTTACAACTAGGCTCAAATATGATTCACATGATAAGATTCAAGGTTGCAAAGGGACATGATGACCAACATTGGAGGTGATTTAATCATGGATAAATGATAAGGATGTGAAGTATGATGGAATGGTAACACATAAGGATATGAAAGGGAATCCAAAGCATGGGTTTGTAATTTTTCCCCTAATCTCATCAAGAACAAAGCAAGGAAATGGGACATGGATTTTGATAAGCTAGGAGATATGGAATGGAAGAATGTAAAGATAAGGACAATAAATAGGATGATAAAGATCAATTAGATAAGATTTGGACACAATTCCTAAGTATTTTTCTCCTATTCCTCATCAAGACCAAGGAAGGGAAGAGAGGATGCATTAAGATAGGATGGTGGAATATGGATATGGCGAAGGATAAGATGTACGATGTTTAAGAGGATCCTTAACCTTGTCAAGATCAAAGGTGGAAAGGTAAAAGATGAACGTAAAGAGGATAATGGATATGAGTGAAAGGATGGATGAAACTTGCCCCCAAGTGTAGAGTACAAGAGGAATATGGAAGATAGGATATGAATAGGGATAAATGAAAATGGAAGGTAATATATGCATGATAGGGAGATGGAGGAAGGACTCAAGCATCAAGTTTCACAAATAATATCCCTTGAATATGTGCTCTAATAAACCATGGCAAGGAGGATTAAACTCATAAATGTAGGTATTTTAATGGTATGATGGAAGAAACTAAGGACTTACGCAAAGGTTTGGATTAAAGGAGGATAATGGGGGATGAATGTTGGATAATGGATAGGAGGTTGGAAGGCTTGTTGATGGATAGATGGAAAGGATGGAAAGATCAACATTGGCACACACCTTGAAGGGTAGTGGAGTGATGGAGGAAAATTGAATTTGGAAGGTGATAGGTTTTTAGATGGATGATAGGAGGAAGCTTTTGGATTAGCAAATTTGGATGCCAATTTAGATTTTATTGCTTCTACGAGACTTTTAGAAATCCACATAGCTTTTGACTTTTATTTTTGATTCATGGGCCTTTGTGGCCTTTGAGATTCTTCTTTTTGCTTTATGGGCCTTTGTGGCCTTTGAAATTTTTCTTCTTGATTTATGGGCCTTTGTGGCCTTTGAATTTTTTACTTTTGACTTCATGGGCCTTTGGTCCTTTTGGATTTTTCTTTTGACTTGATGGGCCTTTGTGGCCTTTTGGATTTTTATTTTGACTTGGGATCAAATTTTCTTTTATTTTTGCATGGCTCTTCAAGGAGACATGTTGATCCTTTGATACATGTGGATTTTGATATGGAAGCTTTTGACATTTGGCACCCAAATTGCTTCCAAGAGCAATGGGATGGGTGGATGGAGATGAATGATATGGAGGTCTTATGGATGGGTTAATGTAGGTAGAATTTTGAGAGGGCATCAAGGATGTGTGCCTTTGTTGTTCTTGATGAATAGGAGATGGAGGGATGTAGGGCCCCAATATGGATGGAAGGGTTGATGAACTAGGGTTTGGATGATAAGGACCAAGGATAGATGGAAGATTTGATGGACTAGGATAAGGACCTAGGATAGATGGAAGGTTTGATGGACTAGGATACTTAGGTTTAGTTTGATGGAATCTGGACTTACGATGGATACTAATGTATTGAGCATGAGGTGTATAGCCAAGGCCATGATAATATGGATTTTCTTGGATATAAAGGGGTTCTAGGATACCTTGTTCATGAAGGCCTAACCCTTTTCCTTTGTAGTTCATACTTTGACACATTCGTTTGCCAATAGGATATATATTTTTTATGAAACAAGATGCAAGTCCATCATGAGATGGATGTGATATGGAAGGAATAACAAGATCTTCAAGTAAACCACCTTGGATAAAAGTGAGAGAACCCATTTGATAGGTAAGAGGTTCATGGATAGTTTGAATAGGGGTGATAGACTCTGGTGGAGGATTGTGGTCACGAGGGGAATTAGGATGTGTGATTAGGATCTTGACATGGGGATAAGGGGGTACTTTGATCTTGACTTGGAAAAGGATCAAGAGGTGTAGGAGATGGAGTAGCTTGCTCTTTATTAGGTATGAAATCATCATGAAGTGGTATGAAAGGCATCTCTTGATCATGAGAAGAATGGACATCATCATGGAATGAAAGGGTATCCTTGAATGGAGGTTTATCTTGATCTTGATGAGGAAGGGAATCCCGATATTTTGTGGAAAGCATATCTTGATCATTGGATATGATGGAATCATGAGATGGTATGGATTCAGTAGATGAGGTGGAAGGAGGACTTGGAAGGATACTTTTCTCTTGAGATGGAAGGGGATCATCTTGGATGAAACAAAAAGAGATAAGGGGATCATCATGAGGTTCTTGAGGGATGGGATCTTGGTCAAAGATTGGAGAGCATTGGAGATTTTTGGTATCATTGGATGGAATGGAAAGAATACTTTGATCCTGATTTGTAGGGGAGTCTATGCTAGCATGCTTCAGACTAATAGATTGACATGACTCATTGGATGGAGATGGTATGATGAGAGGGGATGGTTGGATGAAATTGTTAACTTGGGTGGAAGACTCGTGAGGCTTATTTTGAATTATGGGAGATGAAGATAGATGCATCACATGGTAGGATTGCTCAAGATTATTTGTGTTTGAGGACATAGATTTAGGTTTCTCATTTAGCCTTTGCAGAAAATCATGGATATTGAACTTGGATGATGTAGTTTTGGGTGAGGATAAAGGCTTATGAGATGATGGCATCACTTTATTCAAATGTTGGGATTCAAGTTGTTTTTCAAGCTCTTTCAAACGATGGTCAAGATATTTAATCCTTTGGTGTCGTTCATAGGTCGTAGAGGAATATGGAAGATAGCGGTTAGACATATTTGGTTTTGATGGTTTTTTGGGAATGTTTTGAGGTGTTGCAAGTTTCTAGGTGTGATGTTTGTTTGAGGTCGATTGTTTGTGTTCAGATTTTTGAATGTGGTGAATATTGTTTGAAAATCCAGAAAACACTTGGCAAGCACGATGTTTTGGTGTATGCAAACGCACATGAGACAAGCACAATCCTAATAGGCCAAGGGTTTGTATACTTGATATAGCCCACCGATATACCCCGGATTGGTGCTAAACACCTTTCCTTCTCGAGAGCGGATAGCTTAGAAGTTTGGTGGCATTGGCTCCCCTCCATGGCTCATTAACGTTATTCGAGCACACCAACTTTGAATTCTTGGGTCATCACTTCCCAAGAACTGCTATCTCTACTCAAGGGAGTCAGTAGTGAGTATCTTCGGACATGATATTGTACCCTGCACTATACCAAGCAACGGCTGAAAATGGTTGGCTTCTAAAACAATAGGTGTTTAGTTAGGGAATTCATTCAAGTGGCCACACATGGGGCGAGAGATTAATCACCAATTAGGTGGCACTCCAACCTAAAGAGGTTACGCTCAACAGGGTTTATGGGAGTACTACTCCCTTATGTGTGACACATCCGCACTCGTGGTACTTGAACTTTCCTCAAGCACCCATTTTATATCCTGACTGGAAGTGGCTTGGCTTTAGCCTGTTATCGGTCAAGTTGTCCCTTAAGGTGAGTACTTTTTCCCTTAAGGCAGGCCCATTTCTAGAAATAATAACCGTTTCTCTTACACCCAAGATCACTTGAAAGTGCAAGGGGAGAGGATACTTTGATTATTAAGCCATGATGGTGACAAAAAATAAGGTGGGTTTGGTTTTTTGATCACCTAGTTTTTACAAGGTGAGAGTATAATCACCTACCACCTTCAAGCACAGTCAGACAAAATCAAACACATGTTCATTTTAATGCACCAAAAGAAGTGTTCCTAAACTAGAAATCACAAACACATTGTAAAAAATGAGTCTTCGACTAACGGAGCTGCAAAACCACAAATTAGTAGTTTTATAAGTGTCTTGGACCAACGAGAAAATTGCAAAAAACTAAGTTAGAGCAAGAAATTAAAAACCAAACTAAAAGTTAGTAAATAACTAAACTAGAAAATGAAGAAAATAAACTAAACTAAGAAAAATAAGTCAAAGAAAACTAAAAACTAAGAGCTCAATTTTTTTGTTGCTTCAAAAGAAGCAATTTTTTTTTGGAGCTCCATTCAAAAGCCACACGCTACAAACAAAAGATTAGTAAACCAAAAAGAAACTTGAATGAAAACAACAAACTAAAAAAAAAGTGATAACTTTTTCAAAATTAAACAAAAATTTAAATTGTAAATATCTATGGAAAGTTAAGACATAAAGCTTCAAAACTCAGAAAAAGTTTTGCAAAATCCTACATAATAAAAGTATTATAAACAAAAGAAAAAAAATCGGATTTTAACAACTAAATCTTAAAAAACTATGATCAGTAAAATGGCCATAACTTTCTCAAATCTTAATAAAATTTTAAACCATTTAATGTTCTGGAAAACTAAAAATGAGGCCTACAAAACCCAGAAAATATTTAAAAATATTTGATGCATCCATTTTTTTTGTGCTCCAATGAAGATGATGGGATTTCATATGCATTCTTGGTTGTAATCTGCAAAACAACAAAAATAAGCAAGAACACACAAACTTCTCTATTTCACGTTGGGTTCACCAAATATTAGATGGGGTTAAAAATCAAATAGCATAGATAAAAGTGACAGCCAACACTTCTAAACTATTAAAACACATCCAAACAAGAGAAAACAAATAATGAAGAGAATGAAAAATACAAAACATAAAAGAAAACACTCCCCATTATGGTTGATTCTTTCTCTTGCTCTCCTTATTCTTGTTATGCAACTTTGCCCTCAGATTTGTTGAAACACTTGTGAAAAACCTACAAATGGTAGCAAGAAAGATGGAGAAAAATAGCTATTAAAATCAAAATGGAGAAGGAAGGTTGCTTTTATAGACAACCATTGGAATGGACGGTTGAGATTAATCTTCTAGAAAGATTCCAAGATCAATGGATGAGAATGCATGAGAGAGATGTTACAAAATGGATGGTTGAGATTAAGTCTCAGAAAAGATGCCAAGATCAACGATCTATAATTGATGCACCAAGAATATGCCATGCATGGAAAAGATATGACGTTGACGGCTATGACGCCTGACAGCTATGAAAGACATGCAAGGCATGCAGGCTATGACAGAAATGAATGTTATGACAGAGGATTATGATAGAGCATCTTTGACTAGGTGGAGGTGCATAAATAATTTATTTTAAATTATTTATTCAAAATGGAGGAAAATGACAAGTGGAATGGAAAATAAATAATTTATCCAAATTATTTATTTAGAGAAAATGAAGAGGAGCATTTAATTAAATTTATCAATTTAATTAAATGGAGAGATGGAAATTAGACATGGATAATTAATTTGAATTATTTATCCAAAAGAGAGGAATGAAACACAATTAAATAATTTTGACGATTATTTAATTATAGAAGAATAAAGGTCAAGGGTGATCCCATAATAGTGGTTTACAATTTTTGGCCAAACCGGACACCTAAATTATTATTTTTAACTAAATCTTCACATTCGGGCACCTATAGCGGCTAAACTATGAGGAATTTGAAGATGGTGAAAACTAGAGTCTCATCAAATTTTGTCTGTAGATTCTAAAAATATTTTTCAAAATTTTGGAATCAAATTTCACTTCTTTTTCCATCTCTCCACGAAAATTGATTTTCAGAAAACAACATTTTAAAAAGTGAAGCACACCGTATAATGCATAACTTTTTTCCATGAAGGATAAAATTCTAATTCTTTCAAATTTAGATTTGTAACTCTAATATATAGTGCTTCCACTTGGTCAGATAGTTTTTTATTGAATATTTTTCCTTAATCAAGTTTCAAAGTCAAACGAATTACAATTCAGACACAACACGACCTGTATAACGCGTAATATTTTGTATATGTCAAAATTTAATTTAATTTTTTTTGTTGGATCAAGGACTTCAATATCTGGTGCACTCATATTTTTCAATTTTTTGATAATCTTCTATTTTTCCACATGTGAAGAACAAAGAAATTCATTTTCGATTAAAACCTATGTTTAATAAAACTTAAAAAACAAATACATAACAAAACCAAAACATATTAAAATTATATTCATTGGATAGATTGTTCTAAGGAATACCATAATCATTTGAAATAAATTTTAAATGAATTCATTTGATCCCCCAAAAGCTAAATCAAAAGTGATTTTTTATCAGCATTTTGATAGGTGTAAAGGAGACGCATTTATAGGTATGGTTTAAAACTAGCGAAGTTCTATTCAAGGTGTTTTGATCTAAGGTGATTTGATCAAACCCTCTTCAATTGGAATCCTTAAAATAGAACTTTTTAAGGCTTAAATCATTATATTTTCTAAAAATATGTGATTTCAGCTAAAATTCTTTCCTCTCAGGAATTGTAAACCACTATTATGACAGCACCCTCAAGTAATGATTATTATTATTATTTGAATATAGATGAAAGATAAATAGTTAAATAAAAAATGATTTATTTAATTATTGAAGAAAGGGATATATTAGCGACGCAATTAAATAATTTTAATTGATCAAGATAGAATAAATATGAGAAGGTGAATTAATTAAATAATTAAAAACTATTTAATTAATAGAGGAATGCAGTCACACCTAATTGAATAATTAAAGTTATTCAATTATCGAAGAAAAATGACCAAGAAAAATGGTGCTCGTGGACTTATGACATTTTTTAGTGTCTACAGTAATAATGAAAAAAATGCAAGGAAACCTTAAGTTTGTTTAGAAAAGTGCGTCTCTAAAAGCTAGGAGGAGGCCTACGCGACCTTTAGGTTTAGAAAAAAATAATAGAGAATAAAGAAATATAATGAGTTTTAAATGACTCTAGAAAATTTAGTATTTTAAATTATTTTCATGAATTATAGTTTAAGTTTCTTTTAGTTAAGTTTAAAATGGATTTAGAAACTTAAGTATTTTAAATTAATTTCATGAATTAGATTTTAAGTGTTTTTTAGTTATTATTTTATATATATTATAATTATACAAGTAATTATTCTTTAAAAGTAAGAAACGTTCTTATATTTAAACAATAGATAAATGATAATTAGAATCATTTTTGTTTACTTAAGTATTTATGGGATGGTGTTTATTATTGGTATAGGTTAATATGGATAAACGATTAATAAATCCTTGTATATAAAAAATAATTGACTCAATTAAGTACTTTATGTTTTAGAGGAATTTAATAAGTGGTTCCTCAACCTTTGTAAGAATCTATAATAGCTAATATAAGAAGAGTTTCAAGAAACCCATTTTCTTAATAATTTTTTTTTGGTAAAGTAGGTTATAAGTATGAAAATGATAAAATTAGATTGGAGTGAATGTAATCATTATATTTTTTATAGATGGTAGATTTGAGAATTATTAATGTTATTTGACCATAATTGAGAAATGAGCTCAACCTTCTTTCCAACCATCAATTCCCTAGGGAGAGATTTCCCAACTTGTTCATTGATTCAGGTGCGCATGATGGACTCCGCACACCCAACTATGTTTACACCTCCACTCCCCACTCTCATTCAACATGTCAATGGTGACGATGCACAAGAAACATCTCTCATTGTGTATAGTATGTGACCATGTGTATACATGGTTATCATTTGTTAGTGTTTTAGCTTACACTTGTAGCTTTGTTTCAAAAAAAAATTGATAGTTGTGTTTTTACCCTTCATGCAAATTTAAGGCATGAAAATTTTTAACTCCCAAAAGAGCATGTCTTTCAATTCACACCTTGATTGAGGTTGTCCCTTGGAGGGGTGTGTGCTCCAATCAGGCCTCCTAAGAAGGTATGACAAAAGAAAATCAAGTGAGGTGTTTTCCATCACACACACACTTGATTCACACTTGCAGTTGTTAATTGACCCTTAGATGAAATTCGTGTAAGAAAACAATGGAAGCACTCATTTTTTTTAACCCAAAGCTAAAATGTGTGATGGAAGACAATGGTTCTTTTTAATCCCAATTTCAAAGTTTGATTGCAAACAAGATGTTCATTTTAAAGCCCCAAATTCAAGTGTTTTGCAAACAAGATTGATTGATCAAATGAGAGATAAAGATAATAGAATGAGTGCACCCAAAAAATTTCACTTACCAATCTATTCTATAAAACTGATATTACTACTACTACAGCTCCTTATGATCACCAAAATATATATATATATATTCTAATGCAGCCATAAAAAAATAAGCTCATAAAAAAATTGCAATTTTAGATACATGTTTTTAACATAACTAAATTAGATTTGATTATTAAAAGATATTATTGATCTGAAAAATACAAAATCAAAGAAGAGACTCCTATTAATTTTTTGAGAGATTTCCAAATGTAAAGAAATCAAATAAATTCCTTGTTTTGCACCCAAAAATGTAGATTTATGAAAACCTACAGAAAACAAAGATTAGATTTTTTAGCACCTTATATGACCTCAAAATAAAATCTGTAAAAAAGAGATACTCATTAGAATTTCAAGAGATTTATAGAAATGTACAAATTTCCATAAAATTTGTTTATTTGTGTCCAAAAAGTCAATTTTATAAAAAAAAAAAATCATGATAACTCCTACAAAAATAGCGATAAACTCTCAATTTTTTTTACTGTAGCCTCTTGAGATGATGCATAAAATTCTATGATAACCTTGTAGAAAAAATTGTAGCCATTTGAAATATATGGAGAAATTTGTAAAACTTGCAGTTTCGTCCAAAAATGACATAAATCTGTACAAAAAGTTAATGAAACCTACAAAAAAGAAAGCTAGATCAAAGTATTCATGTTGGGTTCACCAATGTAGTTAGGGAAAATCATCTTAGGGAAAATTCATAAGCATATTATAATGAAACCCTAACAAGCACAATAGAGCACAAATTGGCATGGAAATCAAAATAAGAAAGCAAAGCAAACCGATCTCCAAGCTAGATTTTATTTATCTCCATTGCTCTTCTCCACCTGCATGAGAATGCATGATCTCAAAGGATTGAATGATTTGATATGTTGATTGCTCATTTTTGCAACATAACTATAAGATGGAGATGATAGAGGAGAATAGATAAGTAGATGAGAAGATTGAAATAAATTTTGGAAGAGTGAGGATGCTTGAAGAAGATTGATTCAAATGGCTTGTGAAAGGCTTGATTTATAGTAGAAGACTAATTTGATTCGATGGCCAAGATTAAAATTAAAATGGTGATGTGTATGGCTAGGATTAAAAGTTGATTTTAGTGCCTATGATGCATATTAAGTTGGTTATGACATGAGGCTAAAATTAAGAGGTGAGGGAATAAGTGGGGTTCTTTTATTTATTTTGGAGAGAAAAGATTCTTATGATGCACAAATAAATGGGGCTAAGAATAGGATGTGAGTGGGAATAGATCATAATTTAAATAATAAAATTATTTAAATTATTTGTGCATGTAAAGAGTTGTAGTCATGTGACACATGTTACAATGTGGTAATAAGTGAAGAATTAATTCAAATATTCAATTTGAATTATTTTGAGACATATGAAGGGGAATTAATTAAATAAATGAGATTTATTTAATTAATTGGGAAGGTGATTAAGTGGAATAAATGGGATAGGTGGGATAATGTAATGACCTAGCATAAAACATTACAAGATGTTTTAAAAGGTCATGTATCGACTAGGTAATGTTATGACATAGACAATTTTGGGTGTCTACACAAACATCAACATAAGGGGCACAAAGGATCCTTATGATGAAAATATTGTCAGCACCACAAGTAGTCATATCATGAATTGTCTTCCACACATCATCTCATACACAAATTGGGATCAACATAAAAAGAAAGATTCCTATTAAAGAAAGGAGATCATCAAAGAAAATGAAGCAGTAAAGCAAAAATGATGAAGTAAATACAAATGGATACCAAATTATACAAAGAAAATCATCCCAACCACACTCCATTAGTCAAAGAAACTACGGGGAAAATTCAAAAATGGAAACATATCCATCAAAGATGTTCTTAAATACAAAAGTAGGCTTCTCCAGTGATGGATAAATTATATCAAGTGGTTGGTCCTAACTTCATGAAAACTGCCATATCTACACATCATTAGACGGGGTTCTTAAGCATGGAAGAGAAATCAACATCTATCTCTAGAGTTGGGAATTAAATCCAATGGATAGTGTAGAGCAACATTAGCTTTTACTAAAAATTGGATTTGGATGGCAACCATATATTACTTCACTTCATTTCTTGAAAATGAATTATTAAGAACCTTTTGAATTTTATTTGCATCTAGCAATGTGCTCATGAAATAATAATTGGGTAACTCTCTTTTGGCTGATTCCTTGCCACTTAGTTTTCCTAAGGACTTCAACATGTTTTTTAGTTTTTTAAAATCAACTACTTGCATTCAAATGTTTCCAATTATGTGCTAGAATTTTGTTGCTATGCTTCCTTAGTTTACTTCTATAATGATTTATTTAAAAGTACAACCCCTTTCATTTGGTAGTAAGTAGAAATGTAAGTTTGTAACAGTTCATGATCTATATGCAATATTGATTCTGAGTGTACGAGTGCATGGTGTTATCTTGGATCATGGATGTTCGTAGACTGTGCATCAAAACCCCTTCTTCCACTTGTATTCATTGTCATGGCATCAACAATTTGAGGGAAGTACTAATTATGAATTGGTTTGCTTATATCATAGTTATTTGGTGTTATACATGTATATGTTGACTACATTATGAAAAATTCCTTGATTGAGGTGTTGTATGCCTTTTCCATGCATGCAATGTTTCTTAAAAGGTATCGCCTCCATACATATTTCTCTCTTTTATCCTTTTTCTTGTACCATTGAGTTTCCTTGTTGAGGGCATTGTTTGTTCTTAGCTTACCACTGAGAATAAAATGATGAGAAAATTACCTAATACCTCAGAGTTCATTTGTTAGTCAAGGAATACCTTATAGTGTTTTTATTTTCTTCTCTTGAATAACATCAAGTTATAGTTGAAGTCTCCCTACTGCATTGCTCATTTTGGTATAAACACATCTTCCTCTATAATAAACTCATCTTCCTTTGTATGATAACAACATTAGATTAGTTATGGGATGATTCACTTATATGTGATTTGCCCTGTATTAGATTGTGTCTACTTCATGGTCAAAATTGTCAATATTTCTAATTGAACAGAAACAACACATAGAGTTGCTACTCTATTTCCCCAAAACACAAATAGGGGAATACACAAAATGCAGAATAACCAAAAAACAAGAGACAAATCTGGGCATGAAATGTTTTCCTTTTGTATTCAAATATGTTGGAAATGACAATACAAGAAAGATAAAAACTTAAACTACTGAAAGTTAAATCTAAGCTATGAACTTCAATCTGCTAGGAGCAATCAACTTCTCAACCAAGTTCAGATAATTTTAGGAGCTACTAGGAGATCACTGAGCTGAGCTATGCAAAGCTCTTCATGAGAAATCTCTACTCACACACAAAACAAACAGTTGTTGTTTAGGAGCTTTCAGAAGCTCACACAGGAGAACATTCTTTGTCTGCAGACTGCAGCTGCACAAAAAACTATTCTTCTTCCAACTAAGTCTTCTCTACTGACTCTTCTCCAGTGATAGAAAAAACTACCTTCATTATTTTTGTCTTTAATTCATTCCCTCTCAATTTTGAGATCACCTACCAATATTGAATTAAAATTCAAATATTCCTAACATCATTTACTTCTTTCGTAGTCTTCAAGTGCACATCAGGAGCAAGTGGGGAAGGAAATCCCCAAAACAATCTTCTAGTTGCATGCATCAAATTCCCCTGATAGGTAGGTGGATGGGAAGAGGCTTAAGAGCATTTAATTTTCCAACACTCCCCCTTGATCCTGAGATGACAACAAGATCAAATTTGATCCAAATCAACAACACTCAATCTGGTTCTTAGGCGCTCACAACTGTCCTTGCTCAAAGGCTTAGTGAATATGTCTGCTAGTTGCTGCTTAGACATGCAAAATGTCATTTTAATTTCACCATTCTCAACCAATTCTATGATAAAATGATACCTGATTTCAATTTTCTTGCTTCTTCCATGAAACAAAGGATTTTTCATCAAAGCTTTCGATGAAACATTATCATAGAAAATTATTGTTCCATCCTCTTGTTCTTTCTTCAAATCTACCAAGATTCTTCTCAGCCAAATAGCTTGACATGTTTCTACATTTGTTGCTATATACTTAGCCTCTACTATAGATAGGGAAATGATAGGTTGCTTCTTGGAAGCCCATGAAATGACTCTTGAACCCAAATGAAACACATAGCCTGATGTGCTCTTCCTATCATCCAAATTTCCTGCCCAATCACTGTCCATGTAACTAACCAACCCAAATTCATTTTTTGTTGTGTACAAAATGCCATATCCTTTGGTGCCATTCACATACCTTAGGATTATTTTACCCTCTTTCCAATGGGTGTCTTGTGGAGTCTCCAAAAACTTGGAAATAAGACTCACATTATGCATTATATCAGGCCCAGTTGTTGTTAAATACATTAAGCTTTCAACCAAACTCTTAAATAGGGATGGATCCATATTGTTGTTGCAATATTCCTTACTCAACTTTAGACCTATGGATGTTGGTGTTGGGGAAATCATTCTTTCAAGCATCCTAAATCTCTTCATGATCTCATTTGCATATTTTTCTTGAGAGATAAATATACCATCATGCATTTGTTTTACTTCTATGCCTAGAAAATATCTCAAGAGACCTAAATCTGTCATTTCAAACTCTCTTTTCATGGCCTCTTTAAAATCAACAATGAGGAAATCATCATCCCCAGTAAAAACTAAATCATCAACATATAAGAAAACAATCAAAACTTTACCATTTGTTTCCTTAATGTAAATATTGGGCTCACCATCACTTTTGCTAAAGCCATTGCTCATCAAATATGAGTCAAACCTACTATACTATGCCCGTGGAGCTTGCTTTAGCCCATAAAGAGCTTTTTTCAGCCTATACACCTTGTGTTCTTGACTCGTAACTTCATATCCGAATGGTTGCTTCACATAAACCTCTTCTTTCAACACTCCATTAAGGAAGGCGAACTTCACATCCATTTGAAATACCTTCCACATGTGTTGGGCTGCGATTGCTATGATTTCCCCCATGGTTTCCATCCTTACAATAGGTGCAAATGTCTCATTGTAA